>JAQIWU010001354.1:0-17019 GCA_034696445.1 Isotomiella minor
CTACACCCTGAACTACAAAAAGCAAAGCATGTAAAAGAAATTTCCTTGTCCAAAATGTCCCCTGCGAACAACTCATTGGATGACAGGACGTTCGTCACGAGAGCCAGAATTTGCTATTGGCAATTCAAAAAAACCTAAGTAGCGTGCATGACGTTTTCAAAATTAAAAAACTTGGCATAAGCCTACTTGTATGACACTTATTTGTTCTTGAGGCTCAACATTCTGAACAATAAAACAGGAGTAATACAATTGTAAAGGTTTTCATCACGAACAATCTACAATATGTATAGAACATCATGGAGTGGATAATAATGAATTTTTACTCGTAGAAGAAACGGATATACCCCGAATCAAAAGCAGCATTATTAAGGTTTTATTAATTTATAACGGTCTGCAGGATGTGATGCAGGATTAACAATTCGATTCGCTTGCATGTTGTTTCAATGTTTTTATCCCATACTCATATTTTACATTTTACTTCAAGTCTCAGATAGACAATCTTGATAGGAATTGATGCCAGAATGGATTTTGGAATGGGACACATAAATAATGCAAAGGAATTGACCATTTTTGCACTGGACACAAAACTACTTTTAATAATTAGTAGTGAACAGCTTTCTACTTTCATCGGATCTGGTAGTCTGAGTATGATTGGCACAAAATAGAGTTTCCAAGTGACTAACTTATCTCCTTTTGTAAGACAGTGTAACTATCTATGTACCAAAGCAAGTGGCCTTCGAGTGACGGGGAAATGATTTCTAGAGGAAGGTGGAAGTTGGCTTTAGGAATTCTCTGCATACTTGGATTGTTCAAGGGGTACCGACCCACTGGGCGATCCTTGATAGGATATGCAACTGAGCACAGAAATTTCACCATGGAGCAGGCAAATAGACTGACAATTTGTGTTTATTTATATCTTTACTCAATGTGGAATTTCCATTTTTCAGATGATTCATCATGTACTTCCAGTCTCAACACCGTCCTATATGTTCCACCTGACAATCCTTCTCATGATCACGGACGCTTTGAATCACAAACCTGTCATAGTTGCCGGCAGCGTTGCTGCAGTGGCCGCCTGGATCGTGACGATTTGGTTCTATACAAGTGTCAAGATGGCGAAAGTAGGACATTAAGTTGAAATGTTTCACATTGTTCAAAATGCGACTTGTTTAATTTCCAGATCAGAGAACACATCCAAGGTTTCGCCGTTGTGGCTTCAGAACTGGCCAACTTCACATACGTATATGCAAATATTGACAAGTCCGACTACAGGAAGGTGTTATCGTATATAAATGGTGCGATATTGACGGGATCCTTTCTGAGTGGGTTGACAAATCAGTTGTGTACATCCCTGGAACTGATGAATCTAGATGAGATGAACTACTTATCGCTAGGAGGAGCGGTTTGCTCCTTATTCACTGCTTTCATGTTACCATGGAAGATCAAGGATTTTGTTGCTGAAAACAAAAAATGCGTTGGTAGGAAGTGTGGTATGATGAGAAATGGGATATTTTTGGTAGGCAAGGACAAAGTTGATCAATGTAAGTATATTATCTGTCCGATATTCTTTATGAGTAGTTTCGTTTTCTATAGTTGACCTGTATACCCAAAATCTGGACGATCATCAATCCTTGCCTCCAAAAAAGAAGACAATTTGTCAAAGGATAAAAAATGCACCCAGAACTGCGTTAAAGAACTTTGTATTCGCGTACAAAAATCCAGTCGTACTGAAATGGTCTGCCTGGAACATGGTTGCGTTCGGCATGTCCATTCAAGTCAACATGTATGTGGAATCCTTGTGGTTGGAAGTTATGAAGGAGACTAGTCAAAAGCCGTATGGAGGTGCTGTACACGCGTCTCATTCCATCATTTGTAAGCACATCAACTTCCGTTTTGATGCATGACAAACCAATTGTTATTTTTAGCTGTGATTCTCGGATTATGGGTCGGCCGTTTGAAGCTGTCTTGGGGATTATGGGGTAACATGATATTTGCGGTAGGGACGTTTACACAAGGCCTTGCACTGCTCCTGATGTCTTACTCGCACGACCTTTACCAATGTTACGGTTGCCTCATAATCTTTAACACAGGATATCAAGTCCTGTCCATCATTTCCAAGTGAGTGAACAGTGATCCAAGGGGAACATTAAATAAGTTAAATACATACAAACTCTTGTACATACAAATCTTAGAGCACTCGTCGCTGAACATTTGAGACAGTGTAGCGAAGCGTTCATATTTGGAATTAATGGACTAGCCGGAGTTGTCTTCAATTTCATTTTGACATTTATCGTCACCAGTAGATTCGGGCTTCTTCTCAAGATCCGTGTCCAGATGCTTGTGTTTGCTGTGATAACGTTCAGCTTAGCCTTGGGCCTGGTTTTGCTAGCTCTGTGCCAGCTAGGAAAGAAACACAGAACACAGGTGGTACAAATTGCCCAGTAAATGTAGGAACAGACAAAAGCGACATTAGCATGCCATTATAGATGTCATTGTCAAACGTTTTCAACTATGACACATTGGCGCTATGAAATAGTAGTCTTGTCTGCACGCAAAAAGGAAAGGAATTTGTATATTCCAATCGCATATTCCATTGTCGCATCGCATATTCCAATCGCATATTCCATTGTACTACGACGCTTAATTCTGATTATCCAAGGCTATCTTATGAGGCCAGTTTATGAAATCATGTCAAAACACGGGAAAACATATACCTTCATCGTGTTTATTGTAGCTTTATTGTCTTATTGTTGGTAAGCATTCCAACAATACATCATCTACTTCATCTCAACCAATGGTTTACCACTTTTCAAAAATGCAACCTGCCTTTCCATCCAATCAATTTGGGCCTGATGGTCATCCTCAGAAATCCCAACGTCTGACGTGGATAACGTGAACAGTAGAAGATCAGCGAGAATGAATCCGTATAAGTTCATTTTCCCATTGTCTCCCCCCACCGCTTTCATCAGCCCTTCCACTTCCGAAAATGAAAGCTCTCGACTGTCGGAGAATGCATCTCTGACTTCAGAAGGATCCAGAAAACCACTACCGTCTTTGTCAACCTTGGTGAAATCTGTCTTTAACTTTCTCAGACTGTTGAGAATATTGTCATATGCCAGAAAGGAAATCCTCTCGGTCACCTCTTCCCCTGGCTGGGAGGCCGTTTTAATCTGGAATTCACACATATTGCGGAGGATAATCCTTTAAATTCCTAGGCTTACAGTCTCACTTACCATCATGCGACACAGGACCTTATCCCAGACTACCTTATCCCCGATAACGTCACTTGAGGAAAGTAAGTCCTTTAGCTCGTACCATCCGATTTTATCGTCCTTGTCCGCTATTTCTGCAAAAGCTTTTTGTACTTCAGGGGAAGTATTTTCCACGACATTTGCGCTTTTATCTTGATCCCCTCCACCCATCCCTTCATTCTTGCTGATTCCTGCGTCATCTTCAGTTTTGGTGTCCAACTGCAATTTGGCATCAATTTGGTTAACAACGCTTTCTACAGTATGTGCAGGTTTCGCGTCGGCCAGGCTAAATACAAAATAAAGGCGTATACTCATTCATGTTGAAAACCGAAAAAAAATGAAACCATTACACTTGAGGTGAAGATAAGATAAGGATATCGAAATCCTTATCAAAGCCGTATTCCTTGCCTCCTGTGTTCACAAACATAATGTAGGTATCCGCACATTTTAAAAGGTGCAATGAATTACAAATCAATTCTCACCGTAGGGGACATAACAACGGCCTGCATGAACTTTCCCAACTGCAGTTGCATTTTTTACAACCGCCCTGCCAATATGATATACGTCGCCATTCGGGTCCTTTCCTAACATAATCATAGGAACGCATGTTTTCTAATGCAATGAGCCTTTGCTTATACAAACCTCCAACAACAGCGTTTGCTGGAACCTTTCCTCCATTTACACAGCGTATCCAATCGAATGTTCCAGACGCCCCTGTTAATACCTTCAAAACGGAATGATTGTTTACCATTTGACTTTTGATGCTTCAGGCGTACCTCATATCCTCCTTTCCCATGCTCTTGTCCTCCGTGAGGTACAAAAGTTCCACCACAGGCCACGATGAATTTTCCAGGTATGAGGA
Organism: Isotomiella minor; assembly: GCA_034696445.1. Taxonomy (NCBI): domain Eukaryota; kingdom Metazoa; phylum Arthropoda; class Collembola; order Entomobryomorpha; family Isotomidae; genus Isotomiella; species Isotomiella minor. The sequence continues at coordinate 4,114 of JAQIWU010001354.1, forward strand.
CATTCATGTGGTTAGCTCGTGCAACGTAGACGTTGTGTTCCCCATCTTTGCCAGCCAAGACCATGTCCTTTTGCATGGTACCACCCTGACTTGCAATCCATTTGTATTCTCCACTCACTGGGGCTGCAGGCTTCGCAGGCACTGTACTTCCTGTGTCATCCGCTTGCTTAACTGGCGTCTTTACCGGTTTATCTTCATCATCAGCCACATCCCTTAATAAATATGCATTACATTCTCCCCAAGGCATCATGATAAAGGTACCTGTATCGAAGGACATTTGCAGTGAAGTGACCCTGCATATTGGGAAATACCTTGTAGCATCCAGCCACAATGATTGTTCCTCCCAGCCAGCAGACCCCAATGCCAAGTTCCGTAGACGCTTTCCAAACCATAGCAGTAAAATGGCCAGTTGCCATGCTGAATCCAGGGTTGTTGTAGCTGTACTTTTGTACTTCATTGTACCAACATATTACTGCTTCTCTTACGGCGCATTTGTGCATGTAGTCTGCAGAGCTTTTGGGCCACTCATGTTTTATGTACGCCTGAAACAAACTTTAAGTGTATCCATAGTTTGCTGGTAAGTTATTGTATCGAATTGATTACGGCTGCCTGTGGACCACCCCACAGGTTTTCCCCATATCCTAGTCCCGTAGAGTGGATTAGCATTCCTCCATTTCGTGCCAGCTTATGGCAGTAGTTATCTCCAGAATCATTCATCTTAAATCAAATTTCACCAAGTCCGTCATTTTGTAAAGACTTTTTGCGACTTTAACGGAGGTACCCATTTAGCCAGTTTCAAGGGAGGGGCCCCATGACGCTTTCTGTACCAGTTATGAAGGTATAGGCCATACTCGTAGTACGCTGTGGAATACAAAAAAAATCATACTTTTGGAATGTACGTAATATTTATATTTGCTAACGAAAGGTACAGGCATTACTTCCTTTGAACTCCGACGGTTTAATTGGTGGGGTTTTCGACGACATTGATTTTGATTTTAGAGTGGCAAGTTGTTTTATAACTAGTGCAATTATCTATGTGGATGGAAGCACAGTATTGTAAGCAAGTGACAACACAGCAAGGTTGATTTTGTCTGACACAATATTGGAGTTGTCAGAATTTTATGATATCATGCTTATCACCCCAACAGATAGTTGATATGCATAGTGAAATTTACATTGATGTAGTGTAGTAAAAATAAGTTGGGGTTAATGTAAAAATAATGTCGTATTGGGGTTTAGGCGTGATTATAAAATGTAGGGTGAGATACAACAATAGATTATGATTAATTATTGAATAAAGTTCACTCACCATTATTAAAACGTGAGGCGTATCTACAGATCTTAATATCTAAGTTATAATTTGGCATAAGGGAAAATCCTTGCTTCTATAGAGTTTCTCTGTAGTCCAGAATGCCCAACTGGGGACCAAGCACTCATGCCTATTGAAGCTAGAAATTTCCATCAGCCATATCGCCAATCAAATGTCCATGCTTTTCAACCATGCAAAGTAAAGGTAAACACGGGATACCTCGGCCGTCCTAGCTTGAATTGCGGTGAATGAGTGAGTGGAGTTTTGAATGATGGATAGATGGATGAATGCTATTGTTGTTGGCACTTGGATGAAGTGACAGCTAAAAGCACAAAGATACCAATGTCCCAGAAACAGTGATGATATATCATTAAGAATTCATCTCTCCATTTTTCTTCATGTCTCTATCTCTATTCACTGTCTTCAATCCCTCGAAACCATAGATGATAGATAACAATTTTCGGCATTTTTTTACGAAGGTGAAACGAAAAATGTTGTGCATTTGTGCCTCTTTGTAATTCGGGTTTGTGTGGTCTATGAACGAGTTCCGTGTAGCACAATAAGAATGAGTATTGCAGAGTTAAAAAGGGATGACATATCATTAAGTATAATGTTTACCTCTCTATTCTTTATCTTTCCGAAGCTAACACCAACTTTCCTTTTAGGTATGTCAATGTTGCAAACTTGGTTTTTGCTTTGGTAGCCCAAAAAGCACAAAGAGACCAATTTCCTCTACATGCCTATAGGACTCCAGACGGGAAGGTTTTTACTTTTCAAGAAAACACGAGTGGCACGCGACGAATGATGATGATGATGACATACAATTACGCATTATTTATTTATCCTCTTATCTTCATCCATTTAGATATGTGCGAAATGTGGAACGGATATTTGCTCCCTTTCTTTGGGAGTGCCTGTTGTGAACGAGTCTCAGAATTTAAGGATTTAGAATATTATGCATCATCCACGGCTTAAATTTTTTCTAATCCCACTTACCCTCCTCCTGTTTTTCCCCAGAGTGAAAGTGGAAGGGCAGAGCCGGTCCTTGAGTGACCTCGCTTTCGGGTTCCATCCCAACGCAAACATCCACGTCGTCACCCACAGCATCTCTTCTGCAATGGAGCATCTCGTGTCCAGCTCCTACTACACCTCCTACCATCCTAACGAAACCACCCACCATCACCCTTCAAGGCGTCGATCAAGACGTCCCTTCCCCCTTCCAAGAAACCTTGTGAGGGTGGAGAACATCGAGAGGGCTGTGCAACTACTCGGGTTAAAATCCCCAAAGACCACCGCAGATGATGACCCCATCGTGGTCGTGTGGCCCGAAACCATAGCTTCCCAGGAAGACGCTGAGACTCTCCTCCGAAGTCCTTCCTTGGAAGACGCCACTCGTCCCTTTGGCGTCTCCTCCTCCCTCTTTTTCCTCATCCCCAAAGTGGATCCTCCTCCACCTCCATCAGAACCCTTGGACATCATCCACTCCACTTTCCACCTTTACGAAGTCTACCACATCAACAACCTCCAGATCGTCCAGGGGTTGAGCGGGGAGGGGGAGGTGGACTTTGCCTGCGTCAACTGCAAAGGGGTCGTGTTGAGACGAAGCAACTTCCACGGCCTCCACCTCAACATTGCTGCTTTCGTAGGTTCCCTCCTCAACACTGTATAACTCATTTATGACACCGACCTTCCTTTTAATCTTTCAGGAAGAGCCGACGGCCAACGACGACCTCCACTTCGAGAAGGGTAAGAAGACGGAGGCAGGGGACTGGGTTCTTTCCCCCGAAGGCTTCTCCTCCAGAGTCCTTAGCATCCTTCAAACCTCCCTCAACTTTACTCCGAAGATCATGAGATCCACGGACCGGGGAACATACATCGCAGCGAACAACTCTTGGGTGGGGGCGGTAAGGGACGTGGCGGACGGGAAGGCGGAACTGGGCATCTCCATCTCTACAATGACCCCCGGTCGGGGAAAACTTGTGGTTTTCCTCCCACCCGCGGACCAAAGCGTCATCAGCGCCTACTTCCTCCCTCCGAACCTCAACGCAGTACGGGACATTTTCGCCGCGCCCTTCCATGTGGACCTGTGGGCCGCGACCTTCGCCACCTGGACCGTCCTTGCTTTCTTCATGTCCTTCTTCTCGGTCATCCGGAAGCGGTACAAAATGGGTGAAGGGGAGGAGGAGGCTGACTTCGCTCGAGACTCGTTGATTTGGGCACTTGCCACGGCGTGTCAGCAAGGTTGGGATGAGCATCCGGTGGCAGGTTCCCTGCGGGCCATCTTCATCTCTGGGTCCTTCACGGGGGTTGTGGCATACGCGGGATACTCTGCCGCCATTGTGTCCACATTGTCTCTCAAGATTGACCCAATTCAGAACACAGACCAGCTCGTGCGAAGTCCCATCCGTGTTGGGATACGGGATGGATTCATAAGGGAACTTCTCCAGCAGAACGGCACAGCCGATGTTATCACGGCCTTCCAAAAGAAACTGACGACCACGAGCCATCCAGCGGAACGCTACCTGCCCGTTCCTGCGGGCTATGCCCACCTGCTGAACAACTCATTCGCCTTCATCTCTTCCGCCGACCAGTTCTATGACTACCTCAAAACCAACGTGAACGTGACCGACACGGACATTTGTGCCCTCAAGGACGTCCGCCTCCTCCCTAAGGGCTTTCCCCTGGGGCACTTTGTGAACAGGGACTCGCCGTACAAGGAGTTTCTCCGCTACGTGTAAAAGCAATTATATGTCTTTTGATTAACCACCTTCTTTGTCACAAAATCTTTCATTCACATTCTTAATCACAAAATGATTTTTGTGTGTAGGTATGTGGCGATCCGTGAACCCGGCGTGAGTTGGAAGTTGCGGAGTAACCATTCGTACCAACGAAGGTGTTTAGAGGCTACGGACAATAGCGGGAAGGCCCTCGGCGCGAATGACGTCTTCACGGCGTTTATGATTCTCTGTGGGGGCTACGCTCTCAGCCTGGTATTCTTGACGGTGGAGAAATTGTACTGGAGAAGCGTGTCTTTTACCTACATCAGATAAATAGATGTCAAACGGGAGTCCAGGGGTGAAGTGTGTGAAATAAGGGGATAATCGGGGCAAAGAGATAATTATATCATTCAAATGTCAAATTCTCAAGTTTAATTTTCTTTATTAATTTACTTTCTTTATTCGAATCTTAACCAATGGTTGCAATTATTTAATACAAACCTGAGTCGTTGCATTATTCTGTCGTATCGAAGCTGTCCATATGCCATCTCCAGAGAAACTAATTATCTGTGATTTCCAAACACGTATTTATGCGTCGTCACAAGTGGGTGGTCTTTCAAATTCAAGGACGAAGGTACATGACACTGCTATAAAATTGTATAAGCGACATCGTAAACAGTTTTATCAATTATTCATGCAATATGAATGTTTGGTTAGTATCGTTGAACTTCACGAGTCATATAAAAACCCCACTCGAAGAAAGCAACTGTAGGTTATTTACCTGCGGCCAATTGGATTTGGATGGTTTAATTTGCTGAATCGGCAAAACTAGTTATCTTTGGCTTGATCAACAGGGTAAAAGAATTGGTTTCTTTGTATCGATTTTTGTATAACCTTAAAGTAATATTGATTGTTTTCCTATCAAAAAACAATATCCTCTTCAACTGGTTGTTGAAGAAGTTGAAGTTGATTGCTGAAGTTGGTTGTTGAAGTTGTACAAACGTGGAACAGGGAATTTACCGTGTCATTCAGAAAAAAGTGAGCTGATTCTTTTAGTAAATGCTATCTGTATTAACTACGTACGACTGGTGTTTCAAACCCCGACATTCATTGCGTCCATTATTCTGCCACCATAGCTGGGAATGACGAAAAGGTTCCGAAGAGAGTGGGATGGAAGAATTTTTCTTCGCCAATCCATCCGGATCCTGAACGTCTTACTACTCTCATTCGGTCCTTTTCAGGTTGAAAGTGGAGGTGGCATAATATCTGATAACCGAGGGTTACAGGGGATTCTGGTACGGATTGAGTACCTCGTATTTTCCATGACACCTGCTGTCATGGTGCCAGCCTTGACTCTACTAGTGGCGACTAATGCCGACCAAGTCTCCTTACTCGCGGCCATTTTGGGAGTCATGGCCGACTTGGCCATGGTCCCCGTCTTCTGGTACTTGCAACAACCGAGCAACATTGAAGCTATGCGCAAGTATCTTGGGACTACAGAACGAATATCGTCACACATCAGAAAGGCTGTTAGACCTTCCACTTTTGGAACCGCTTCGAATGCCACCCCAGCCATCCCCGTCGCAGCTAGTGTCAACCTTCGAAAGTGGAGCAAGTCAGAAGCTCTACTGCATTCCATTGCCAAGTGGATCTGGATTCCAGCTCTTCCCTGGGCTTATTCCAAGAAAAATCCAGCGTATCCATCCATAAAGTTCCTGTACAATTTCGAAGTTCATGGCACCTTTATTATCATAGTGACCATCCTTGTCCTTGGGTTCTTCTGTATGTGGTTTGGGTTAATTTTGATGTATCATGTCATTCTGTTTGAGGCAATGTCACTAAATGATGTTGCTTGTCTGTACCAATGGACCGTCGTCATTACACCAGATAGACGAAATGGCAAGTTTCGGCATCCGATCACGATTGAGAAGGCAATGAGCATATATCGCTTGCTAAGCGTCTACACCAAAATACAGCACAGCTTCTACTGGGAAATTAAGATGTTGTGTCTCCATCACGCAGTTGGCGTCATGACCGTAACCATATTGATTTACTTGTCGGTGTCCGGACATATGGATCAAGTGAGCGGAGGTGTCCTGTGCTGTGTTCTTCTTGTCATTATGGTAACTTACCTCGAGTATGCAGCTACCGTCAGAATTGCCATCGGAAGCAACGCATCGTCTCAATTCCTTCAGATCTGCAAAGACAATTATACTCGGTCTCGCTACTACAAAAGAGTTCTGGCGAGCCTGTTGCCAAACTTTCTTGGAATAGAAATGGTTACTTCCGTGTCCACAATGGAACGTGGTAGCGATATGGTGTACTTTCTCAATTTTATTAACCGAGTTGCGAACAACGCTTTAGCTCTGCTTGTGGCACGGTCAAAGTATTAATCATTAATTAACGAGACGACGACGACATGAGGTTGTTGTTTTCCACATAAAAATCCTTCCTTCATATCATCACAAAAAGACAGGGAAATAAATCCTATGAATAACCAGTCTGTGTGAGCAAGAAGCATACAGCGTATCTTTCAGCCAAAGCACGCTTTGCATTTGCTGAAGGAAGGCTAGGAGGATGCGAGGGGTGGGAAATTCAAGTCAGTGGTGGTCATCTCATTTCATCTGTGCTGGTGAAGAAAGTTGTCTCTCACACTTTTAAAATTTCTTTCTTCCTTTCGATAAATAAGAAAGACAAGTGGGTTTTTGAATTTAGACAAGTTGTCACACGATATCCAGGAGTGGTGAGTCTAACAGTGAAATCCTAAATCATATTTTTTTTACCTTTATCTTTCCGTCACAATTTGATGTAGGAATTGATTGAGAAGATAAGATGGCAACCTCAGATTTAAATCAGACGAACCGAGTGTGCCTCCAAAACTTTGGTGACGAAGACAGTGGTCAAGAAGGGAAGTTCCTCCTCTGTCGTACCGTCTCCTTCCCTGAAGTGGTTGAAGGGGAGACGATGGTGGTGATGGTGACTGATCCGGAGGCCAGCAAAAGGACCCCTTTGTCCATCAGGAATTATTCCTCAGCAGTTCTGCACAAAGGAGTGGATTTAAAAGATGTCCTTCCACTGGGGACATTCTTGGCCATTACGAATCCCAACCACAAGACCCTCCTTTGCGTCAACCCAAATGAAATTGATTTGTTAAGTCAGAAGGACGTCGACGGCATTATTGGCCAAGGTAAATAATTAAGACAGATGTGTTTCGTCATTTTGCTTATCATTTAATGTTGATTTTTAGATATGAAATGGACGCCTCTTGACAATCAAGACGACCCCCATTCTTTCTGGACTAAGGGAGATGAAACCATTTTCTTCTTCAACAAACTGCGTCAGTGTGGCAACAAGCTGTTCCTGTCGAATTGTTTTTCTGATGCTATTCGGTTCTACGACCTGGCCCTCCAGTACGCGTCGAGGGATGAGGACAAATCCCTCACTCTGAGCAACAAGGCGGCAGCCCTCCTTCGACTTGGATGCTACAATTCAGCACTCGAAGCTGCCCAAGATGCTTCTGACTGGGATTCAGGGAATGTTAAGGCAGTTTACAGATTGGCTTCAGCCCTCGTGGGTCTTGATAAGTATGGCATGGCTGTGGACGTGTTGAGGGACAGGATTGCAACGTTTTCTCTGCAAAAGGATAAAGAGACACTTGAGGAACTGCTCAAGATGGCGGAAATCAAGTTAGTAAAAGACAAACACGTTTGCAGGTTGTAAAGATAATTAATTAATCGTTTAGTTTATTTTATTTCCAGGAGAGATGCACCCTCAACCCCTTCCCCCGAACTTTACATTGGACTTCAGAAGATGTTTACACTGCATGGCCATTATTCTGGCACCAAACAGGAACAGTTTTGCAAGATCCAAGATCCAAATCTGTTGAGAGAGTTGATAGATAGCGTCAAAGGCTACATGGGACCAGTGGAGCTGAAGAAATGTTCAGTCGAAGGGAAAGGTCTGGGGATGTTCGCAACACAGGACATTTGCCCAGGACAAGTCATCCTCGTCAACAGAGCACTTGCTTTCCACCAATGCGGAGACCTGATGAAGGGAGGTCAATCGAAACCTGGTCTCTGCAGGTGTGATCTGGTGACCCAAATTGCTAACAAGGTTCATTTCGACAATGACTTGGGTCCTTTGGTGAACCTCCTCTTTGCTGGAGAAGAATTAGTCGATGCTCCACCCGGGGATGTGAGGAAGATCGAAGGAGTCCTCATGCACAACCCGTATTTGGCCAATGCCGGACCGGATGGTGACCCGTGTGGCTTTTGGGTTCTTCCATCCTTCATAAATCACAGTTGCTCTGAAAGGAACTGCCGATATGAAGGACTCAACGAAGTTATGATCGTGAGGGCAGTGGAAAAGATTCCTAAGGGGGGTGAGGTACTCCTTCCCTATGTCAAAGAATCGTTGCCTTACGCAGAGAGACAAGCTCTCCTCAAAACTAATTACGGCAAGTTCATTTAATTATCTTTAATTTGTTTGCAACTGTTTACTGATTGGTTTTTTGTGTTTTGTGTAGGTTTCGTTTGCACTTGCAAGCTCTGCATTTGGGAACTCAAAGAGAAGGACAGTACTGTTGGGCGCCGTCATGCAAAATTGAAGGCCGCGTTTGCTACCAAATTGGAGAACCAGCGCACTGGAGCACTCGCTTCCCTCCCTCCCCACGAGGTCCTCTCTGACTTCAAGTTCATGAAAGGGCTGTGGAACAAAGTGGGACTTAATGGACTATTTGACACCGACGAAATCCATCAACTCTGCATATATTTCTTTGACCTGGCAAAAAAGGAAGAGAACAATCCTAGCCGACTCAAAGAGGCGGTCAAAGCTGCTAAGTTCCGTGTCTCGCTGTATACCCTTGGCTGGCACAAGGTCGTTGCAATTTCGAACGTCCACATATTTCTTGATATACTGGGGAAAGTGACAGGGTACCAGTCTGTAAGCGAAGAGATTCTTGACAATCTGAAGGCCTTAAAAAAGGAAATCATCTTTTGGTGTGGATCCCAGGAGGGATTGAGTCTCTTTTATGAAGGATTTGTACAGGACATTAAGAATCAAGGGATAGATTTCTATACTCTTTAAGCAAATCTACTGTTATCTATGTGGCTTTGGTTGTCTCATGACTTCAATGGAATAAAATGTTTCTGTGTTCCTTATGATTAAACGCTTATTGTCATATTTTCTTTTATTGTCCAATGTAATTCTTGAATTTTCATAAATGAACATGAATATAATACAATTGATTGCTCTAAACGCTACTCAAATTTTGAATTTGAACTTTATTAATAACAACGCGTGTAGTACTAATGAGGATGAGCATAAGGAAACATTCTGTTCTGTCCACGTTGATGTCCAGGCTGTTTCATTATTTGCTGCGGTTTGGGCTGAATGGGTTGCATAATTATGAGATGCATCTGCAAGAAAAAAGTATGATGCTCATTTAACATGGAAGATTTGCAGGGACACCAGGTTACCTGTTGAAGGAGGGAAGAGCATGCAGCCTCCAATCCTTCTGGGAACGACAGGATAACTTGAAGGTCCTTCTCGATGCACTGGCGTTCCACGTCTGCTTTCTGTGCAGCAATGTTTAAGAATTAGAAAGCCATGCATGGGTCAAGGTCAAGCTATATAGTTAACCTAGCCTAGGTGTCTGACCTCTTCCGGGGTGAGATTCGACAACAGGATCCAGTCCCTGACGATAAGCATCCTCTGCCTTTTCATTTTGTTTCTGAAGCCAATGTTGCCGGTATTGCAGTGCTTCTGTCCGGGCTGAGAGCCCCATTGGAAGCAGCGGCAACAGGGGTAGATTTTGTTGTCTGTCTTCGCCTGAAGATATGCTAAGGCTGATGCGGGAAGCTTCTGAATGTATTTCGACTCAAATAATATCGACGACCAGTTTGGAGTGTCTGTACATATTTTGCAATATTTCTCTCGCCCTTGACTTGGCAGAGATGTCATTGTGGCATTGCTCCATGTTCTGGTCGGTTGTTGCTCCGAAGGGGAGATGAGGATTCAGTTCCTGACCCAGGGATCCCTGAGTCGCAGATGTCACTGGAAAGAAATAAATTGTTGACCATATTTTTACACAAGGAAAAGGAAAAAAAACTTAAGAGCTTAACAAAAGTGTACCAGTTTTGTGTCAACTTACTTTCATAAACGTGTGTTGATCCAACATCGATCCCTTTTATCGATGGTTTGACATCCTCTTCTTCCTCCTCATCGCTGATTAAGAAAGCAAGATGTCCTTGTTGCTGATAAGAGAGCAAAGGGTCAACTTCATCCGTCACAGTCGACTCATGATGATGCTTATCCTGTGTGGTGCCCTCCACTTGATCTAGGTTTTGAAAAACCACGGTCAATAAGAAAAATAACTTATTGTAATTGCTGCTTACTATCCCTAGAAATCGTGTCCGAGGGACATTGTTGACCTTCCTTCATCTTCACGACGTTTCGAATGTTGTTTTCCACTCTGTCCACTTCCTCTCTGTGGGTGAAAAGCTTTCTGATCGTTTCACGACACACGGAGCAGAACACTAGGTTGTCACTTCTTGGTCCCAGCAAAGATCGCAAGTGCTCAAATCGGGAAGAATCACTACTGCAAAATATGAATAAACGTTCATCCCCAGGACGACCCGTGCAAAGGGTGCAGGACAGGCTAAAAGTTTCTTGATGAACTGGAAATGGAGAAAGTGGCAAGACTCCGTCACGCTGCTTTTCTTCCTCCTTTATGAGAACCCTCTACCAGTCCCTGTCGTCATCTTTTGGTGGAGGACCCAAGGTCCCGAGTTGACGACGAAGGGTCAGGGCGAGAGGCGACAGAGAAGATGCGGTTTCCATGACGAAAGTCGTATTTTTCTCCTTTTGCAGAACTGAAATTAAAAAGAATGATGAAACGGGAAATGTGAGACAGTCAATCTCTCGTATCGTAACCAAGAGAAGGTTACGCATTTTGAAGATTCCTATCCATTCCTACGAGAAGGAAGGACGATATTGGAAAACCCTTTTTCAGTTCAGGCTCGCCCTTAGAGCCCAAAAAATGAAGAAGCGATGGTTGGCGAGGAGTTCTACAGAAGGCAGATTGCCAAACTTGCCTTTGATGACAATCTGGATCCCACGTAGAGTCAGTGGAGGTGGAGTTGAGTTGAACTCTTAAGCTTTTATGTTAATGAAAGTTGGTTTTATTTAATTTCTATTTAGCATTTCCGGTTTTGCAATTTTGTATAGCTTTTGAGAAGAATTTTAGTGAAATAAATCTAGTTTGGAAGTTGGCTTTAAATGAAATCGTTTCAACTAAACAATTCAACTGTCGGTTGGTCCACTTCACGCCCCGGCAGCTCCGTATTTTCGAAAGATACAGTCCTTCTACAGTGCCCTCTTTCGCCGAAGATGCTCCAAGTATCGGAGCACAGCTGTGATACTGCCGAAGCCCCGCATGTCCTGCATGAGAGCTCGCATGGCAATGGGGTCCTCCGTTTCAGTGGACGCAGGGTCCTCCTCATCATGCATTTCCGGAAGAGGATGGACACCTTTGTCCATTTCCCAAATAGTAACCACGAGGACCGCCTGTCCCGTCCGGCCGATGAAGGACCACCCAACCACCCCATCCTTCACACTAGTGCAGGGGAGAGGCGTGGAAGCCTAGATAACAATGTATGAAAATGACAAGTAATGCGGACTCTTGTTCGTCGGATGTGTAGATAGTATACGTACATATTTCTCGCATTCGTCCTTGACCTTTACCCTACTGTCAAATGACTTGGCTAGGCAGTCAATGGAGTCGTAGTGCGTTGAGTCGTAGTTCTCTGAGGTGTAGTGCGATGGAGTGCAGAAACTGTTTTATAACAAAACGATTCGTATTAAAGCCAGTGTGCTGTTTATTTTCATTTTTAACGGTTTGTCATACTCGGGTTCCTCGGGAGTCCACTTAATACTGGCAGTCCTGGTTGATTTCATCCCTGCGAAGTGCGCAATCCATTTAACGACAAGTTGTCCCGCCGGGTGGTGACCGCCAACATTTACCCTGTACTCTATCTCCCCACCAATTCCTCCCATCAATATCCTTTTTGAAAGAAAGGAATCCAGGGAATGGAAAGTAATTTAAGGTAATTTTTATGTCTTGAAATAAGTACTCACAGTGGCGTGGTAAAAATACAGAACACTGTTGTGTAGGGACTGATGACCGAGGTTGGAGGGGTGGAAAAGTGTCCTCGTCCTGAATCAAGGGTATAATTTCCATCTGAAAGGCTGTCGTACTGGAGTACGTTGGCTGAATAATAAAAAACAAGGTTATTCAATGTGACACGGGATACAAACCAATAAATTGTGCTTATTCTCACTCACTCATTGCGATAACAATCACTCTGGAAGATATGTGGTCCCATGGGTTGGTTATCAAATTTTTAAACATGTTAAACATTTCTGTTGCAACAGAAACAAAATCCTCCGGATGTTGAACAACGACGCTGATAATTAGCGGTGCCACCACAAGCCCACGCAGCAGAGCCCACATCGACATCGTACCGTAATATAATTAAATTGAATATTACACAAAGAAAACAGTGTTACAAAATAATGGGAGAGCATAAAACTGAACTGAATACCAAAAGACGTAAACAAGCTTGGAGTAGAAAGAAACAGATATAGAAGGATTCCTTTCCATGTAGAGACTTCGGTATTCGGTTCGGTTTGGTTGAGTAAGGGCAGATGTACATGCGTCTGTATAGCCAAAGCAAGCCTTGCTCTTGTAGCAAAACAAAGGGCACACTATTCGTTCCCGAGATATGTACTTTGGATTCAAAGGAAGGGTACACATGGAGCTTTCATGCAAAGGAAACGCACACCACCAAACTGCACATTATCATTGCTGTATTGTATGGA
>JAQIWU010001355.1:0-17006 GCA_034696445.1 Isotomiella minor
AAGCCGAGTGGAAAAATTCATGATGCTTAAGAGTATGCTCGAGTTCCCATTCGTCATTTTGCAACGGTGGTGAGCCAACTCTGCAAGTTTGCAATTTCTTTAGATCTCAATGCAAAACCACTTTCTGAAATTGTACCTTTGGGTTCTTCGTAATGCTGTCACAGACTCAAATGGCTCATACCCTACGTTTTCGAGCTTTATCCATTGACCCACCACAACATTTAAGCTGTCAACCAATGCTTGATGCTTCAATTCTAGTAGGAACTTATCAGCCGTGGGTAAGACCCATTCGACAAACATGGTTCGCTCAGCATTGCTCTCTTCAGGGTACAACTGCGTGGCCAAGGAAAGCCTTTGATTGATGTTCCCTATCCGTAGCTTCGTCCTGCAAGAAAGCAAGCGATAAAATAAGAAGACAAAAAACTGTGAAAGACCTCTGGATTTACCGTGAAAGAAATTTGTAATTGTTCGTTAAAAGCAGGCAAGATGGAAAGAGGAGTTTCACCGTAGGTGATATATTAAGAACGGTCAAATCACTCTTTGAGTCCAGAATGAAGTAACGCAAAGCTGGGCTGTCAATACTTGTGGATGTTACAAGAACATTGAACATCTTCCTGTCCCTTGGAATTGCGTTTGAGTCCCCCATTTGCACGAGCAGTTTCAATCTTACGTCTCGTTGCAGTAAATCTAAATCTCCTTTAATTTGTCCATCCCCAACTTCACAATTTGGGAAAGTTACATCAAGATTTGCGACAGGCACAGAAATACCTTACCGTTCAACGTCAATACTGAATGATCTCGGACTTTTGACCGAATTTCTATTTCATTGGAAAGAAGTTGACTGGCTGCATCGATATAGGTCCCATTTGAATCCATCACGTCAAATGTGAAGGTTCCGTTTGACCATTCCAGAGTAGCCCTGTTTGGGAATGCATAGAGCTGATTTTGTAATGGTCGAGTCACAATGTCTATTACCGCAAAGGTTCTGTCCATGTCTCCTCCAAAACATTAGATTCGAACAAAAAACCAGAAGCCCTTTTCTCAATAGTGGCGTTAATGATGAACATAGGACCAGGTCGTTTCTGAAGAGTTGTATTTGTCTTAATGAACCCCAAATCACTTTCAAAACTCAGATCACTTCGTAAGTGGTATTCTGTTCCTTCGTTTTGTTTCACCTTCAAAAACACCAAATATTTATCTCAGACTTGCAGAATGACTATGGAGTCTCACAGTGAGGCCAGCAGCAGTGGTCAGTCCACTGTCACCAAGTCCTCTGGTCAGGTTGAGGAAAATGTCTGCACTTGAAGAACCTACATCGGCGCTGGCTTGGAAACGAAGGGAAGCTAGGGACTGGTTTAGTCTTTCTTCTTCCTCTGAGGGAAGTTGGAGCAGATATGTCACATTCACTATTTTCCCTAACGAAGCTATCGAGACAAGAGAGGACATAAGTTGGGGCACAGTGAGAAACAATTTGAGATTACCATTGAGACTGGTTGTGGATGATGTATCGTCTGAGGCTGATGTCATCAATTCTCGAGCATAATTAGCTTCCAGTGGAACTTCATCAAGTCCTTGGATGTAGAATCGATGAGTTCCTCTGTTGCTATAGATGAAGCAACCCTTGGGCAAGGCAGCATCTGACCAATCACAAGAATTCTCTCCAAATGACCAGTTTACACGATTATTGCTTTCATAATAGAACCCTAAATATTTGAGTGGGGTGGATACGGATGCCGTTATGTCTCCAGTAATACCGGACCCTGAAAATGGTTGATCCATTTCTGGCTCTGACTTTCCTGGCATGTTATGCAGGTTAGAATATTTTGCATCCAACAAACGGACACGATTCGAACTAAAAGAACGTTGCATTCACCATTAACCAACCTATATTATTTGTTTGAGCTTACCTGGAGAATCTTTGTGAAGTGAGGTCCACTTCAGCCCAGAAAAGTTCGGAAACAGGAGGAGTTATTGGTTCCGTATCCACAAGCGTTGAGTTATACGTATTCCAGCTTCCCCCAGCAACGGAAACTCTTCCGTATTCTGAATTCATAAGGTCAAACAAAAATACTGTGAAGGGTCCTACTTTATAGTCTTCGACACTGTTTTCCTCAGCGTTAGAGTATTTCACCCAGGGTACATTTAGACTGGTCTGTTGTACATCCATCGATGTAAATAGACAAGCTATGCAAGGAAGAAAAAAGTTATGAAGACTTTTCAATCCATAACCCACAATTTTCTGAGATACATAACCTTCAACGTCCGAATTCAGCTTCTTTTTATCGGATGAGACATTGACAAAAAAGTGCAACAGTTCATTCGCAACAAATGTGGCATGGCCCTCCATTTTTGGCAAGCTTTCCCCGAATCCGGAATGGATTATCCCAAAATGAAAGTCCTTATGCGACCATGGTAACGATGAATGGTCTCTGTTCACATCAATGGACTCCACCTCGTTGTCACTCCAATTTTTGACTAACTGACTGCACTTCGTAGATAACCTCTTTTGTCCAGACAACGCCTTTTGTCGTACATAAATTCTCGCCGAATACTCCTTCTCATTGATAAGGGTCGTCACTTGCAAAGCTTCCTCTGTGCTGCTTTTAGTGCGCACAACTAAGGATTGATTGACAATAATTGACATTGAACAGAATTGACATTAAAGACTTTATACCAGTGGTATGCATGCGATTGAACGGGGTCGCTAAAGTCAATACTAGAGGAAGAGCGTTATAGTTTTTTCTTTTCCGAATTAACATCAGTTGGAACAAATAACCATTCTTCCATTTCCCAACCTCAACGTCGGATGAGTCAGGGTGGTGCAAATATAGTTCTATGTCCAGAGCAATTTTGTCACCGTCTGTTGGTTAGTTGAAATTCAGTCACAATTTGCTACAAAAATTTACTAATTTTTGTACGCCGTACTTCCTGACTCTGTACCAAATATAAAGTGAACATTTGGAAGAGAACAATATCTTTTAATGACCGAATATGACGGAGTCCCATCTTTTGACTGCTGGTTCTTTTCCACACAACTTCCAAATGAAGACAAGATTGGCCACCGAACTTCCCTTGTCCTTTCAATCTGTACTGTCCTGCAGACAAGAATACAATATACAATACAAGTCTTTGAGGGATAATTTGATTTGATCTTTGAGGGATAACTCACTCATTTAAGGTCCACAGGTGCGAAGGATCCTTGGCCATAGAACTTCTTGAAAGCCGGGATAGCCTCTGCGTTTCCTTCTCTTCATACAGAAATGGTAAAGAAGGTTGATTTGTTTGGGAAAAAGTTAATGTTGTCAAAAACTTTCTCTGATCATCAGTTGTGGTGAAATTAAAGTGAAAGTTGGCTGACATTTTGTGACTTCCACTCAACTCGTAACCGACTATATCCTTGTTGTCGATGCCTAAAATTACACACTAACAATTTGCAACTTTTTATTTATCATCGTTAAATTCTTGCCAAGAGTTGCAGTATCCGAATTGACCATAATCACGGATGGATGCACATGAAGTAAGGTAACAAATTCCTTTCCAGTCCAGTTTACATTCCATTCATAATCCAGTGTGAGCAAGCGTTCTGACATTGTTGTCATGGTGATGGGAATACCTACCAACAAGTGTTCCACGGGGAACAATGAAAAATGCTCAACAATGCTAGTTAAATTAGATACCGCTCATTGTTGGAAGTGAGACACGACTCTCCTCGTAGGAAAGCTGGGTTATTGTGTGAAGCTCTGACAACTGGAGAAAGTTTTTCATTCTTTTCAGAAAACCATTTACCAAACCTTCGCTGTTCTTCTTTTCTAATAATCCTCGACCGTTCCTTCTGGCCACGAATGTATCATACAAATTTAAAATTTCTTGTCGGTTCAAATTCCACGTGAAGCTTTTCACCAAAGAGCCGTCTCTTTTGACTCTGACAAATATTTGGCATCCATCATCCTCTTCAGAAGGAGAGCGTAGAATATCTATCTATAAACCCTTCAATGTCCTTTGATGTCATTTGAACAGGAAACAAAAAGAAACGTACCTCAATCGGCGGAGCACTTTCGTACACTTCGTTCAGTAGTTTTAACTTTAGACTTGCGTATCTTGGCAAAACGTCGTTTGCCATAACAAGGTTCATTTCCATCCCTAGATCAAGACTCTTCTTGTTCGCAGGGCTGTACTCACTTTTAGGAAATGAATGCAAGATGCGAAAGTAAGTCTTATGGCTGAAAATGTGGTCTTCGACTGTCGTATTATTATTCAATGGCTGAGGCGAGAAGGGAGATAATTCTCCAATTCCAACCAAATGCTGATGTACAAAAGTCCTCAATCCTACAGGGATATATGGAATTTGTTTAACGCTTGTGAGAATGTGAGTAGCCAAACTAGGTACCTTCATTTCCATTGTCTTGCAAATGCTTGAATAGAAATGGTTTCCAGAAAGAACCATAATTCTCACATTGCCTCAGGTTAAGATAAAGAATGATTCCAAGATCGTCATCGCGACTTGAAAGTAATTGCTGAAAGTAATCAACGTATCGAGATTCGCAAAGGTTTAAGCATTGAAGTTTCTCATAATCATTCCTTGCTCTCTCAGCACAAAGTCCTCTCCCTAGTTCCAATAGTGGCACCAAGAGATCAATCGTTTTCCACACTGCCAACATGATTCCATAATCTAACTAAATTTTAATTAAGCATCAATGATGAGCTATATTCAGTCATCATGATTAGGATTGGAGACACTCACATCTTCTGAAAATGTCTTTAGATCCTGCACAAAGCGTTCAACCGCATTTCGATAGTTTGGATCGTCAGGAACTACAAGAACATTGTTGCAGAAAGCAATCACCGTCCATAGGAGCTGCTGCTTTGTTTTCAAATCCCTTTCCGTCACATTCAAAAGCGTTGTCAAGGCAACAATAGAACGCCATCCAGCCCACTTTTGATTTTGATAGCTCCTTCCAATGGTAGACAAAAATGTTTTCTTAATTCCATCGTCCAGTAGGTTTTGTCGCCATAAGTCTAAAAGAAATTGTATAATGCTCCTGGGGACACCATCAATTAAAGCATTTACCCATGAGAAACTCCACCATATCGTCTGTGGATGGTGAGACGGTTGAAATAATTTGAAGGTAGTGATTTCCACATGCTGTTCTTTGAGATGTTTCCTTTAAATTCGCCATAGCTTCTCGAAGCAGCTCAACTGATGCCATCCTAGCAAGGTGCCTTATTACCCTTCCAACTTCTGCGAGATCTTTGAGAGTACTTGAATTTGAAGTGGCAGATGGAAATGCACTTGAACACAGTTTTGAGACAGCGTCCAGAAAATCATGCCGAATGGATGGATCAGCAGAAGGTGAAGGAATGTCTTGTTCTAATTCCCATTGTGATTTGTAGAGAGTGACAGTATCCGACACCGACTGATCTTCAGAAGTGCTAGGGCTTATCGACTGCAGTTTATGATGAGTAGATAAGTGAACCGTCACAGCCATCTCACGTCTCCCCGGACCCACGTGCATCGTTTCCTGCGTCGTGTCAATCTCCGTTACTTCTATAAAAGAAGTACCCTTGCAATTACAGTTCATGAATCAATAAAAAATATCCTAAAAAATTACCCCTCCGATCGTCAGTCTCTTCTTGGTTAGTAAAACGGAGAAAGGTCGACTCAACACTGTAAAGGTCTCCCGTCTTCTTCAATGCGTTTATTGTTGAAGATAGCAAATCCGAGGATGTAAAGTCTGAATGTTCAAAACTTTCGTTGAAAAGACCCAAGAAATCCTGAGGCTTAAAGTAGGATTTCTGCTGGGATATTTTTGGAAGTGACACCTTTATGTCTACTATGTTACCATCACTCCATTGTTTCTGAACTTGTAGGAAGTCATGCATCTCAGGCTTGTCAAAGATAGTACCCACGTGCAAACTGACTTTCTCTCCATCATAGTTTCCACTTAATGGGAGGAAACTCAAGGCCAAAGACCGTTTAAAGTTATTCTTCCAGGTCTCATCCCGTGGAAGACAAATGATGGGTTGACTGTCGTTGTCACCCTGCTGAATAACAAATTGGAGTGGGTTGACATCCAACAATACATCTTCCCCCTAAAGACGAAAATGAATCCAACTTTTTTTTATCATTGCTTAAAGTTAAAGTAATGCCAAGTTACGTTGTTGGCAATCAATTTGGCATCTGCAATTCGAAAATGAAGAGAACATTCATCGGTCCTATGCAAAGTGTAAGTCCCTGTTATTCGAAGACTTTGAGAATCCTCGTAACTGGAATTTTTGTTCCATCCGATTGACATCGTTTGGTTAGCATCGAGGCTATACGTGTAAAGTCTATCCTTTTGAAATGCATTTACTACATTTTTACTACGTCGAAATGACGAATCTGCTATTCCGCAACTGTTGACAATCTTGCATTCTTCCAAGCCGACCACTACAGAATAGAAATTCCGATTACTACAACGGTGATTGTGATAACTAATTGACATTAAGGGACTTTTTTATATATATACCCGTTGAGATGAAGATGGCAGCGATCAACAGTGGAAATGCTATGTGTCGCAACTTGCCCCAAGGTCCGTTTCTCAGCATGCTCGGCCTTTCTAAGACCCTGAAAGGTCCTTCCTTTATATTTTATAACGGGATACCGGGTGATCACGTGTTAATTTAAATGTGACATATGAACAAACTAAAATCCACATTCCATTACGCATCAGACACAGATTGACATTTGACCTGTCGTATGAAACCAACCTCTTTATATACTCCATCGTTATATGAAGTACATAGTCGCAATGTTATCAATCATGTCGTCATGTCATACACTTAATGTCTTTAGTCAATCATTATTTCTTTGGCATCAGTTGCAAAATGTAGTTGCAAACAACTTTCTTTGATGCTCGCTCGCTCATGCAGACTTTCATTCAGAGCAAAAGATCAGTCAGCTGCTGATTCTAAACTTTTAGACTTTCACATCAAAATTCATGAATCTTTTTTGGGATTCATGAACTTTTTTTATCCAATTTTTAATTTTTGTGAACTCTGGTACTTTCTGTTCGTCAAGAGAAACTTTTAGACTCTCATTCCATCATGCATCGTTGATTTTTTGTGTTTTTAAAAAATGGCATCCAGGTCAAAGTGCGTTGTTTGCTCCGTCAATGTTGTGACGACCACACCTGTCTGTCCATCATTGGACAAGGCAAGGACCCCCTCCACCTCATCAACGGAGGAATTACTCGAGAATGAACTTTGTGTCGTTTATTTCCTTGCGGACTTTTACTTCCAGGACGTCCTGCCCTCATCCTCGGCTTACAAGTCAGAGACGTTGGGAGCCTTGTTGAAAAGGTGAGTTGTGCGTGAACCACTATTGGAGCTTTAATTTATTTTTTTGTTGTTGTCTTTTTGTAGACATGGCAGTCCATCCACTTGGTTGAGGTTTTGTGAAGAATGCAAAGGATGGGTGAGGGACTGTCGACGATTGTTGGCTCGTATTGCCACCTTGCAGAAAAGTCTTCAGCGGACCAAAGATAAGGTGAGACATTGGCTGTAAACTTTGCGACGTACAAGAATTCAAGTCATGACTTAACTTTTTGACATCATTTTTTAGGTTGAATCAAAAATTGTTGAAACGTGTTCAAGGGGGGAGATAGACCAGTGTCTTGACATCAGTTTGGCCTCTGTTTCTGAATTATCGGAACTGGTCAGCGGGACCATTGCCCGTAGAAATGGTGGTGACACGACGACTGGATTAATTCAACAGAATAAAGGTAGAGCTTTGACATTTCTCATTCATTCATACGTTGCTAATTTCGCTGTGTTATTTCTACAAGATACTGAGCTCGACTCCTCTTCTGCTCAACCGAATAAGTTTCTAGAGGTCAAACTTAAAGAGGAAAACGATTTTTGGGAATATGACGACCTTTTTGGAATTCAAAATAATGAGATGGGCGAGCCTGAGTCTGCGCTTGGGTTTGATCATCTACAGGAAATGATAATCCCAGACCTGGGAGAAGATTCGAACAATCCCACGCCAATAAGACATGGAGAAGACGATGATGAATGGGAATTGTCCGTTGGAAGTGCTGATGATGATTCTGACTCTGACCCTGACTTTACTCCTTCTCGTGGGTTATCATCATCATCCTTATTTACTGTTTTGAAGTGGAGGAGAATTCATTACATTTGTGCTTGTGTTTAGGTGCGAATGCAAAAAAGGATAAAACTCCCAGAAAGACTATGGATGACAAGAACGTTGGTGATGATGATCGGGACGAGAGCTCAGTTCATCCCGGGCCTCGAAAGACACCTAGTGCATTGCGGACATGCAAAGTCTGCAATAGCGTTTTCAATCGTCCTTCTGTTATGAAAAGGTGGGTTTGTCAGGTCTAGGTGGTGGGTTGTGGATAAGTCATAGCCTTCTCTTCTTCCACAATTTTAATTTTAGGCATTATCAGTCGCGTCATGCCAGAGAAATTGTACAACGTTGTCCCCACTGTGACAAGGGGTTCATTCGTGCCGACAGCCTTAAGACTCACTTGCCGGTCTGCAAAAGAAATACCCAGCAGACGTCAAAAGCCCCTGCTTTGAAAAACAACGAAATAACGCACAGGGGTAACAAGAAAACTCCAGAGAGCCTCAGAACGTGTCCCGAGTGTAAGGAGATTTTTGAGAAACCCTCGGTTATGAAAAGGTATAACCGGTATAACTGATTCACTACAAGTAGATTTCTTTAATTAATTTGATGTTTGCTTGTGTAGGCATTATCAGTCGCGTCATGCCAGAGAAATTGTACAACGTTGTCCCCACTGTGACAAGGGGTTCATCCGTGTCGACAGCCTTAGGACTCACTTGCCGAGCTGCAAAGGAAATACCCAGCCAAAGTCAAAAGCCCCTGCTGTGGACAACAACGAAATAACGTACAGAGGAAAGAAGAAAACTCCAGAGAGTCTCAGAACGTGTCCCGAGTGTAAGGGGATTTTTGAGAAACCCTCGGTTATGAAAAGGTATTGCCGGTATAACTGATTCACTGCTAGTAGATTTAAGATTTCTTTGATTAATTTTATGTTTGCTTGTGTAGGCATTATCAGTCTGTTCATGCTAGGGAGATTGTTGAACAGTGTCCAGATTGTGGAAAAGGATTTATTCGTCGAGACAGTATGAAGCAACACAAGTTTGTGTGCAAAAGTAAGTACCAACAACAGCAAGAAGATTGGCTCACAGTTGATTGCTCTCCTCTGTTACAGAAAAAATGTATGAAGAGTGCAGCGACGAAGTTGTCGGCAACCTTAAACCTAAACGGAAGAGACAGAAAGTAGCGATTGATACTTCCAGTGTCATTTATTTTGACGAAGATGACGATGAAAACTCGAGGATTTTGAAACCTAGAAAGAGTGATTCCAAGAAGGGGGGACCAAACAAAACTCCCGAGTCAGTAAGGACGTGTCCAGTCTGCAATCAAGTCTATCGTCGCCCATCTGTTCTTATTCGTCACTTACGGACGGATGTACATTCTCGCGAGGTATTGACAATCAATTGTTCGGTATGCCAGAGTCCTTTCAGTACAACAATCGAATATGCCGATCATCTGATGACTCACACGGGAAGAGATTGTATAACTGCGAGTGATGGGTAAAGCTCATACCAACTTAACCAAATGGTCTGCATTAAGATTATTCATTTAGGACAACACTGTGGAAGCGAAAATCAGATCCGACTAGACGAACTTGTCCCCATCCCGGATGTGATGCCGTGGCTTTTGACAAGCCCTCTTTATTGCAAAAACACTTGGAAACAAAGCACGGGGAAGGGGAAAAGTATAAATGCTCCAAGTGTCCCAAGGAGTTTTCATATCGACAAGGTTTGCGGGATCACGAATGGTTGCACCTAACAAACGAAGAGAAGGCCGCCAAAACTTTATCGTAAGTAGTGGTATTATTACCTTTGGGAAGTTTCTTCTTGAGATCCACTTAAATTATTGAACTTCATTTTTTTCTCAGTAAATCGAAGAGTTTGGAGGAGCGAACTTGTCCTCAATGTGGGGACGTATTTCGATCGCCATCACGAATGCTGACGCATCTTAATGTTAAACATGAAAAGAAAGCAGTGGCAATGTGTGAAGTGTGTGGGAAGTCGTTTACACGAAAGGATTGCTACGTGGCACATGTTAAAACTCATATGGATGACGAACAATTGAAATCGTTCTTCTCGGGTATGACAATAAACCCTTTACACAGTTTTGGTCACAGGCTGTACATTGGTGTTGGATTAATGAATAGGGGGATCCGTAGAAGTACCGATTGGAAGCGAGGCTGCTGGTGCACCTATTTCGGAAGCGTGCAATTCCAACCAATCAAAAGAGTGCTCAGACGACGCATCGCAGGAAGGGCCAGTTGAAAGTGGGTCTAAAGGCACTGTGACCCTTAAACTCAAAAGGCTTCCAAGAGTTTTTCCTGTTTTCCATACTCTATGCCCAATATGTGCTAAGGTTTATTCCAGTAAAGCAAGTAAGTTGTTTAAGGTTGCACACATTGATTAGCAGCTTAGTTAACAACTTTTTAACAGAACTGAATGCCCACATCAAAACCGTACATGAGAGAAGTACTTCTCATTTCTGTGAAATTTGTGGGAGATCTTTATCTTGCAAATCTACATATTCAAGGCACATGGAGGCTCATGTAAGAAAAATGCTTATCAAATACAAAAAAGTATCAAGAGTTATATAAAATTGAAATTGTTTTAATTCAACCTTTAGGAGTTAGAAGCCCGTTTCCCCGGACAAAAGCTATTCCCTTGTACTTTGTGCAATGCAAGTTTCAAATACAGGAAATCCCTTCGAAGGCATAACAGCTTTATGCATAACCCAATGACGAATATGGTCAGATTTCCTTGCTCTTGGCCCTCATGCAGTAAAGCATATCCATTCAGAAGTCTTCTAAAGCAACACCAGAAAAGTAGTCGACATTTACCAGCAGAAAACGCAATATAAAGGGATAATTTTTTGTAGAATTAGAACCTCGATCGAATCTCATTTTTGTATTTTTTATTTACATTACCCCACTCACTGCTCGCTATATCTGCAGAACTAAACTATTGTAAACCAATTAACAAAAGTTGTGAGATGAGGTAGAAAAATAAAACAAGGTCATGATTGATTAAAGCTGAACATTAGCATCTCCTAGTACCTTAGCTTGAGGTTGGATGTTCCACATTCTATTCAAGATATCTTTTTCTCGTGCTGACAGTTGTAACTGTTTTCTAGGAACCACTTGTCCTTGTCCCTGTTATGTACATTGTTAAATTGAGTATAACAGCTTGGGTAAGAATGGAAATTTTCGAATTTGTACCAACCTCGTTTTTATTATGAAAAGACGCCAGCTTTGCCTCATGATGTTTTGAGATCCTGGGTATTGGAACTACCGGTTTCGATTTTGACTTGTTCATTTCTAATTCTAACGCTTCCCTTTCCATTTGTAGCCGACGTCTCTTTTCTTCAATTTCAGTCAATTTCTTCTCATTCAAGTAGCACTTGAGATACTCCATTCCTTTTGTGATGTCCACCTTCTTTATATCCAATTGACGATGACCAAGATTTTTCTGTGAGACTGAATGATCGAACTCCTGAGCCGAAAGCCTCTGTCGTCCTGACTCATTCTTTGGGTACTGGTGTCTCCTGAGAAAGCCAATTGCAGTCTTAATTGATCAGTTGAGTAATTACCATTTACTTAAACCAACTTACCCTTCGATTTCAGCCCTTGGATTATGTAATAACTTCATAGAAGGTCCAAGCCGGTCCATTTTGGTTCCTCTTGAATACCTCTGATCGTTGCTTCTTTTTCCAAAGCTCGGTGATCTAGATCTATGCGTACGTTTGGGACTACGACTTCGGGATCTAGATCGAACTCCCTTGCCTTTGTTACCTGCACTCATTTTATCGTTAGGTATATCTCAATACCTTAATTCTTTTTAAAATATGAGATGCCGATTTACCATTGCTATGACGACAAGAAGAGTCAGAAGACCTGGATATTGAACTTGATCTTTTTCTATGACTGTCACACGGCGGACTAACCTTTACCTGACGTACGTACGGGTCTTTACGTGAACCTGAGCCCGATAAATTCAAATTTCCATTTTTTGTAGGTAGTGGAAGTGTCAAACCAGGATGCCATCCGCTTGGACGTTGTTCTGCTTTAGTTTCCTGCTGTGGAATATTATCTCCTCTCTTTTGTACATTTGTCCCTAAATCCTTCGATATCACTTCCACTCGTTTCGCAATATACTTGAATGGCATTCCTTTATCTGAACTAAAGACTTTGGCCACCACTTTATCGCCGATTCGTGGAAGCGTGCCTTCTACCGTCCTGTGAATTCATAATAATTCTATTAAGAAACAAACAAAAATGTAATCCATGAGCCGCCTTCTTACAACTCATACCTCATTCCAAAGAAAACATCCCAGCTTATTATTCCAAAGTCATCTTGTAAATGGACAACGAGCCCTGTTATTATTTCAGTCGATTCCAATGAATAGGAATTCTTGATTTTTTGGAGAGGGGCTGGTGGTGGCACAGGTACACTCTTGGAATTTGGATGTCGTTGAGTTGCCTTCGAATTCTCCAAGTCTCCATTATTGAAGGAATTTTGAGCTTGTGGGTGCTTCTTTTCATATCCGTTAGTCTTGCGAACCCCTTGTACACACGAGGGCTCATCAACCCTGCTCGACCTTGCTAACCTAGAACGAGGTTTCGATGAGAAGGAAAATGGCAACGAACCTGCCATCCTCTTCGCATACTTTATGATTCGTTTGGAACGCACGATCCTTCCACCTCTGCGACGAGGAAGACGCCTATTGCTGTACTCACGTTCACGAGAAGAATTGTTGTTGTCAATAATTGCGGCCAATCTCCTCCCACAGTGGTCCAGAGTCTCTTGAGGCACACCCATTTTGATGAGGAGGAGGAAGTCCACCGGTGATGATGAGTCCACTTTTAAAGTTGTCAGGTTAAGAACAGTAATGAGGGGGATGCAGTCGTCCAGAGTCTTACACCCGAGCTCTCTTGTACAACGCTCTTTCCAGTAACACAAATGTTCAAACCTTTTTTGAAGAAAAGGGCTGGACTGGATTTGAAAAGCCACGTCCTTCCACCAACTTCCTAATTCCCCAGCCCTTACCAACTCTGGGTGGAAAAAACTTCCGTCACACTTGCCACGCACAAGCACCTGCTGCTTGGTAGTTTTTGGGTCTTTTTCAATTGGTGGTGGTGATGGTGATTGTTCGCCCTTCACGAAGTTGACCACGTCCGGGTTTGCCATCTTCACTAGAGAAGACAAAAAGGATTGTGTTATTATCTCGCCATTACATGATTTTCTTAAATACGCCTTAATCTGATGATATTACTTTATGTTGAGTGATTGGAACTGGAGTGACTGGAGTCCTTTGAATATTGAACGATTTTAATTGCTTTGAACAGAGGTCTTTTTTCTGCGTGCAGTCGATCGGCTTGCTTGGAAGCAATGGTGTGTTTTGGCGAAGGAACAGGCGTGAGCTTCCTTCTCACCGAGAGTGAGCGTTGTGTGGCATTGCTTGTGTGTCGTCTGTCTGTTTGTCAAGACGATGCAGAAGAAAACGCAAAAATCTAGAAACATTCACGTTTCATTCTATTCATGGCAAAAGAGTCAAAGTTTTTGTTGGAACATCTCAATCCAATCTCAATAGTGAAGAAACCTGTGCACTGCAACTGCAACGGTACGATGACCATGGCAACGGTACAAGATGCCACCGACAATCATTTAGTGAAACAATTTAATTTAGGAAGAGTGAACTGACTTTAAACATTTAGATATGCAAGGTTTGAGGCAAGACAGAGACAAGTTGTACCTCGATCGGATTTCATTTTCTGTATTTTTTTATTTATTTTTTTTTGTTTTTTAAAATTACACAATGGCTCGCTACATCTGAATAACTTGTAAACTAAACAACAAATGCTGTGAGATGAGGTAAGAAAATAAGATAAGGAGAGGATTGATGATCATTATAAATTATTATTAGAATCTCCTAGTATTAGCCTGAGATTGGATGGTCCACATTCTATCCAAAATATGTTGCTCTCGTGCTGATAGTTGTTCTTCTTGCCTCTCCATTTCCATTTTTGCAAATGACATGCTCTGTTGTTGGTTATTGGTTGCCAATTCCCATTTTACTTGGTCTTGCTCCTCAACTTTTCCTATTTGATATTGGTTTTCAGATATTTGGATTTTTTGATATCGAAATACAGTTAGTATTTACGCCTGTCAAAGTGTACTCGCTCGGATGAATGAGACGTTGAACGAGGTCCTGTATCCATCTCAGCTTTCGTGATCCATTCTACATCATCATCATTCCTCCTTGAACGATTTCGATCCCGACCCTTTCCTGCATTCGGCATCTCCCAGTTCATGTCTTTTATATCGTTCGTTTCACGGTCTCTTTTAACGGGACCCTCTGTGCCCCTCAAACCCCGTTCTCGATCTTCATCCTTCTTACTTCGAGGTCCCTTTAAAAATAAATGTAGTACAGTTTCTGTTTATTAAAGATATGCTTTAGTTTAGTCCCTTGCATGTGTACCAACCTGCTTGTTATCATGAAATGACGCCAGTCTTGGTTCCTGTCGTGAATCTGACATCCTGCGGGTTGGAGCTGCCGGTTTTGATTTTGACTTGTTCATTTCCAATTCCAGCGCTTCCCTTTCCATTTGAAGATGACGTCGCTGTTCTTCAATTTCAGTCAATTTCTTCTCATTCAAGTAGCACTTGAGATACTCCATGCCTTTTGTGACTTGCACGTTCTTAATCTCTAATTGTCGAGAAAGGAGATTTTGCTGCGGAGCTGATTGTTGGAATGTCGAAGTCGTCTGCCCACTAGACGCATTCATGGAGTAAAGATTTCTCCTGAAAGTCAAAAGAACATTACACTTTTTATGATTATGCGTTTGTTTTACGTCAACTCGAACTCACCCTTCGGTTCCTGGCCCTGGAAGGTTTTGAGCATTCTCCATCGGAAGTTTATACGAAGGATTGTGTACAAACTTCACAGAAGGTCCACGGCCACATCGCAAAATTCGTTCAGGCAACTCCCTAGCGCCACCTGCGTAATTAACAAAAAGAGATGTTTATGGTTTTTGATTGTCAATTTGATTTTACTGAATTTCGCTGAAAAGGGATTTGGAACAAAGCGCTCGTCAATAGGCAGTGGTGTAGTGCATAGATGACTAATTATTCGGGCCAATGACCTCGGTGGTCTTTTACGCTTCTTATTGTTGGTTTCCTCATCCCCTCCTTGCGTCTTAGAAAGTGTACCTGGATTAATAGCTGGCCTACGGTCATCGTGAAGCTGAGTTGCTTGTGCTGGACTAGGTTCGTCTCTGCCTCGGGATTTTTCAACGGACCTTCGAATTGGCACCCCCAGCTCGGGTCCTCTGTTTATTCGTTCTACGGCCCTACTGACATCACGGGCAGTCTGCATTCGCGGCGGCTCTCTGTCTCTGATTTGATCAAAGGGGCGTCCACTTTGCATTACCGTCGCTGGGTTGAACACTCCCACTACTTCAATTTCATTTTCATTATCACGCAAAGGTTTACTTCCTCCTGAACGACGCTGGTCGTTGCTTCTTTTTCCAACGCTTGGAGATGGAGATCGACGTGTACGTTTTGGACTACGACTACGGGATCTGGACCGAACTCCTTTGCTTCTGTTACCTGCATTCATTGTATCATTAATGGTTTTGGTATTTTAGTATTTTTAGTGTTTACCTTCAGAAATACGATATGACAATTTATCATTGTTGCGATGGCGAGAGTCAGAAGACCGAGATTGCGAACTTGATCTTTTTCTAGGACTCCGAGACCGTTGACTATCTTTTCCAGTGACAAATAGAGACACATCTGAAGCGTGCTTGTCGGGAGCTGCAAATATGGAAAACTACCTGAATACCGACCTACCGATACACATTAAGGGGAATATACTGTCGTCTTATCGCCTTTCCAACCAAGCTATAGACAGATTCCTCACCTGCTATGAATGATCTTTGCAAGTTTGTCTGAGGTGGAGGGTCGAATGTACGTGAGCTTCTACCCGAAAGATTCAAATCTGGTGTAATTTTTGCAGGTGTAGGTACTGGAAAACTAGGACCCCATCGGTTTTGGCGTTCTGATTTAGTTTGAGCATTGTCTCCTCCCTTCTCATCTGGCGCATTTGCCCCTAAATCCTTCGATATCACTTGCACTCGTTTCGCAGTGTACTTGAATGGCATTCCTACAACTGAACTGACTTCAGCCACAACTTTGTCGCCAATTCGTGGAAGCGTGCCGGCTACCGTGCTGTGAGAACAAGTTAAGAATAAATTCCCAGAAACCAAGACATAGAAGCTTGAAGCTTCCAACTTACTTCATCATAAAGAAAACTTCACCGCTTATCATTCCAAAAGTTTCCTGTGCATCAGTCACGAGTCCTGTTATTATTTCACTTGGCTCCAGTGAGGAAGAGGGTGGGCTCATTGTGGGCTGCGAAGTGACGATAGGCGCTGGTGGTGGCACAGATACACGTTTAGGACTTGGGCGTACACTGAAACTTTCCCTTTCACGTTGTAATATTGAATGAGGCATTGTTCGTTGCTGCTGCTGTTGTTGTTGGAAGACATTTGAATTGTTGTTTCTTGGAAAATAATCCTCATTTTGACTTGGCTGCCGTTGTTGTGGAGCTTCAAAAGCGGAAGGTTGTGATTGTGGTGGAGGAGATGGATTGCGATACACTTGTGAAGCTGACGCCGGATGAACAAACTTTTCAAAGTTTCTGGTTGCAATGTCCTCCACCAGTTCACGAACGATGTTGTTTCTATTGTTGGGTTGAGTAGCCTTCGACCTCTCAAAGTCCGAATTTCGGGCGAAAGGTTGCTAGACAAGAAAACCAAGGCCCTTGATAGATAACTTTTCAACACACGAATGATTGTGAGATTGTGACATACCTCATACTGTTGTTG
>JAQIWU010001356.1:0-17006 GCA_034696445.1 Isotomiella minor
AATAAGACATAAAAAGTCCAAGAACAACTCCAATTCCAAATTGCCCCCAATCATACAGTCTGAAGAAAATAGTCAAGTTGTGGGCAGGGTTACTGGATCCAGCAGTATAGAGACCTTGGTACGAGTAGGGGTTGAAAAAGGTAACGAACGAGCTTTACTTTCTTCTCCATTTTTAGGAGCAATTTCAATTGATAGTTTCTTTTTTTACAGAATCCACCCACACTGTGCTCCATGATTTCACTCCTTGCGTAGATGGTAATTGTTCAAGCATTGCCTTTTGTATTATTTTAATTGATTCTGAATTTTTGTAGACGAGCTTTTAGTAAAACGAGGTGACATTGTGACGCTTTTATACAGGTACTTTTATACAAGTTTCAGAAAAATGTTCAGGTCATAAGAATGCTTTGATTGAACAATAGGGAACATGACTGGGCATACGTACTATCCTCTGAAAATAAAGAGGGTTTCATTCCGTTCTCATACTTGGAGCTAAGGGAGACCCCTTCTCCCGTTGCCACGACGTCTACGACGAATTCAACGACGCCAGAAATTAAACCGGCACAAGAGGAAAATTTCTCCAAGGTATATAAATTATAAGTGTCTCATAAGAAATCCCAATTGACTTGTTCTCACAGGACACAGCCCTGCCGTACGTGACCCTTTACACCTTTCACGCATGCAATGAAAACGATCTGACAGTTCATCGTGGGGAATTACTCACTGTCCTGAATAAGGACGATCCGGACTGGTTTTGGGTCTGCAACCATGCGAACCAAGAAGGGTTCGTCCCATCAGCCTTTGTCTTCCCTTGTAATTACGTCAAAGTAAGGAGCCCATACCTATGTCACTATCATGCTTATCATACTACCCACAATTCTTCAACTTTAGGAAGCCAAAAAGTCTGCAAAGAGAGCCGTTCAGCAGCAGCAGCAAGAGAGTCTCATCAGGAGTAAGGACTCCTCCTCCTCCAACACCAATAGCAATAATAACAGTAAAGGGACGGAGTTGGTCATGCTGTACGACTACAAGGCTCAGGCCTCGGATGACCTGAGTGTGAAGAGGGGTGACTGGGTGTACGCCGACTTGCAGGGGCAGACCGTGGAAGGATGGCTCTGGGCTTGGAACCCCCGACAGAGGAAGTAAGCAAATAATGATATCCGCATTAAGTGTTTCTATATATTTTACATGTTGTTTCGTGTAGGTATGGATTTTTGCCAAAAGCCTATGCCAGGACACCAGCGATGACTTCTCTTTAGAGGGAACTGTGCTGTCTTATGCTTTCATATGGTCTTCCAGAGAGTGTAGATATTTACTCAGAGCCATTGTTGATTATTATTGTGCTAATTTTCATACTTTGCCCATCAAAAGAGCTATGCATATCCTTAATAATGGTTTTGTACATGAGCCCTAGTATTATTATTGCATAATTGAAGGAATAAATTGTCATGAACGAAATCCAGATCGAAGTTTTCACTTTTTTGGAACCCAAGCACAAATCTTTTGCTTTGCTTGCATGAGAAAAGACCAAAATTGAGAAACGGAGGCGCGCAGCTGGAACCCACAGATTTTTTGTCGTGCGGCTGAGATTGATTTTTTTTAAAAAGTTCTTCCAAAACAAAAAGCAAACACATCGACATCACAACTGAAATTAAATTTTTGTAGTTTAATTTCTCAGAATAAAAGACATCGATTGTTAAAGCCACAAGACTTTCTTTGCAGTGAATCAGGTCGAACAAGAAGAAACTGAAGACATAGGGACCTTCACCTCAAGAACATCGAAATTGGTAAGAACAAAAAGTAAATTAACAAACGGACTGGGCTGTTTGATTGACACACATGGGCTTTTGTAGTTGTCTTGGTGTCCAAGGTGTCGATGACATGTCGAAGGAGGGGGAGGAGGAGTACTACAGTGACTACATTGGAGACTGTGACTACACAGGAACGGCCCACTACAAGTGTGGGGCGTGTGGGGACTGTTACTCCAATGCCACAGGGTGTTGGACACATTATTTTATGCGCCATGACGAAAGGATCCTGATCGAGACGGTGAGGCAGTGGAAGGTGGGGGTTGATGCCGATGGTGATAGCGTGACTGACGATGATGACACCCCCTCATCTTCACAGGCGACTTCCTCGTCGTCGTCTGACACTGCAGGGATTCTTCTTAAGGATAGTCAAGGAACAGAGCATGAAATGGAGACTGGCAACGAATCTCCATGCCATTGTGGTAAGTTCAAGTTGCTTCTAACGGCATCTTTATTCTAATAATGATGCAATAATAACTTTAGATTTTGCATGCTATTGCTATATATTTATTATTGTATGTTACGGTTGTCATAACTATTCTTGTCGTGTAGCGGACTGTCGTGGAGGAGATGTTTTTAAGACTGGGATGCCTCTCTGGTGGAATGGTGTCGTGACACACTGTCCAAGTTGCAATGCGGTGTGTGAAGATACACAGATCTCTCTTTGTGACCAATGTGGCCACGTGTTCATCTATGAGACTCCTAAGCCTCCTAAGCCGGCGATGTCACTATCATCATCAGCTTTGGTTGCAGTACCTTCAAATAATAGTGATGGCGAAAAAGCCGGAAGAAGGCCGAGATCTAAATCGAACGTAATACTCACTCTCAAGAAGTCAGGGGGAAAGAATGTGAAGGATCGTCGCCTCCAGTGCCCCCATTGTTGTCAGTACTTTGGGTCGTCACTGTTTGGTTACCAGAGACATCAACGTCTAGTTCACAAGGAACTGACCTATCCATGTCAATATTGTGGGGGGAAATTCGCCCAGGAAAGCCATGTCACACGTCACATTAGATTGTATCATCGAGAACATGAAACAAATGGCAAAGCTGGAAAAGACCACAGTCCGTCAAAAGTAAAGTTCCAAGTTGTCACACCACCACATCCAAATCCAAAGACTTCGTCAAATGAAAGAATGACAACAAATTCTCGTTTAACGGCTAGGAAATCCACATCGCCAATTTCCAGTATCCTTGAATCTAGGAATACCACGGCCGCAAAGCCACCACTACAGGCAGTGAGGAGCAGACCGAAGAAAAAAATTGTCATTGGCAGCGATGGTTCTTCGTATTTGAAATGCGAAGACTGCTGTGAAACTTTCAAGATTACACCTGGCTGTGGCTTCAAGAAACATCGTTCATCACATCAAGACATCTCATCGAAACCATACCCATGTGAATTTTGCAAAGGCGTTTTTAACTCGTATATGAATTGGCATAATCATAAAAAACGAGCTCACAGCAATGAAGTAAGCAAAAATTCACCTCAAACATTTCCACAAGACTCACCACCACCACCACCACCACTCAAAGCCAAGAAGAAAATACGGTTTATCTTACATGTTCCAATGAGAAATAACATGCCTCATACTTCCAGTGTTAAAAAGTACAAAAAATTCCCCCTGGGTCGACGTAGAATCCACGTCAACAATTCTCCCGAAGGTAGGAAACAATGCGTTGAAGAACAAAAGACTGAAAA
This sequence comes from Isotomiella minor, assembly GCA_034696445.1. NCBI lineage: Eukaryota > Metazoa > Arthropoda > Collembola > Entomobryomorpha > Isotomidae > Isotomiella > Isotomiella minor. The sequence continues at coordinate 3,502 of JAQIWU010001356.1, forward strand.
AGAGGAAGGGAACCTAAAATGTCCACAGTGTCCCAAGTTATTTCGTTTGCAACCTGACCTAAAGAAACATTTGAAGCGCCGCCACAAGTTTCAGTGCAAGTATTGTCTAAATATTTTTACTGCAGATAAATACTTGGATCTTCACTTGAAAAATTGTAAAGGAGTGGAAACAGTGGGAAGAACAGGCAAAGGCAAGTTTTTCAAGTTGGATTCATTTTTGTTCTATCTATCGTTTCCGGCTACCTCCAATCCTTCAAACGACGAAGACGATATCAAATCAATCGACGAATTTCTTAATTTCTATACCTTTTGCACTCTATTTTCACATTTCTTCATCATTTGCTGTTGTACAATTACCTAATTTTGTTTGATTAACGTTTTCCTTTGATTTTTCCAGTCTCACCAACCATAAAGGATATGAAGACTGATGACGAACGGCTCAAAGAGACCTTGAAGTTGGCTGCCAAGAACATTAAGGTCCCTTCCCAACAAGGCTACATCACACCGAAAATGCAACCGTGGGTTCAACTGAGGAGGCCAATGCCGACTGCTTAACTGTGCTTTGACCTTAGGAACTGAAATTGTAGCCTCCTTATATTCTGGTCTTTGACTCTTAAACTATTTTTGGTACTGAACTTATTAATCTCAATAGATATGCAAGAGATAGAATCATGTGATGATGATGATGATGAGTCTTACCATAGAACATTGACTGATGAGTGTTTATTATCTTTTTTTGTATTCTTGTTTTTACTTCGCTGCTACGAAATATGTTCCGTTGAATTTTGGTTTTATAATAGTTACGCATTGACGAAAATGAGTTAAACATATAATTTATAAAGTGGAGGTTTTATCAAATGTCAGAGAAACCAATTATTATTATCCAGTTGTTGTGAAGAAGGAGAAGGAAGAGTAATAAATAAATAACTATCATTGTTTTAAGATTAACTAACAAAACGAGTGACAATGCTGGGCCCAATTTTGTTGTCCTTCTTGATTAATTAGAGTTTTTTCTGGAAAAATTTGAAAGTCAGAAGGATGTAGACTATGAATAGTGCAAGGACGCTGTTTCCATAAGGTTTAATGAAGGATGCACGACTTCGTTTTGTGGTTGTTTGCATCTGTGGCGTTGTTACTTTTGGTGGTGTGCTTGTCGTTGTCTCACTGCACCCTGGAACAATGCTACCGACCTGCTGAATGCCTTGAAAACTGCCGAAAGTGACTCCTTGTCCTGTTTTACCCACATTGGGGTCAGAGGGTAGACATACGTCAGTGCCTGAGTAATCTGATTGCGGGTACAACCGCCAGGAGCTGTTTCCTGTAAAGCAGTAGAAGCTGGAACAATACAAAAAATTAAGCCAACACAATTGGGGTGATGATAGTACATCTTACTTTGCTGTGTAAGGCGAAAAAGTTGCCATGGCCGTATAATTTCTCGGAGGTTCCATGAACATAGTGTACAGGCTGAGGCTCGTTACCTTTTGGTCCCCAGCACAAATAGGTTTAAAGCTCACGACGGTCTTGCTATTATTGTCCTTGTCATTCCATCTTCCCAGATCTGTGCATTGAGGGCTGGATCCCAACACCAGATTCGTGAACTTACAAAGACGATGACTGGTGTTCGTGGGGGAGGAGGAAGTCGCAAACTGGAATATCCAACTGAAAGCATTGAAAGCGATTAGGATTAAATAGAAGGCAGTGGTTTTCTTTACAGTCCATTAAACTGAGCCCCCAAAGTCACATCCTCTCTCAGAGTAATGTTGTTGGCACCATCATCAACACGTTTTAATTCTGTTCCAGTGCATTTGTTATTGCTGAAGAAAGTAATGTTTTGCCCTTCCGTCCCCTGAAGGAAGGATAGGATCAGGGGTGCACTTATTAATGAACCGAAAAGATAGAAATTCATATTGATGGATAGGTACTTAAAGTAAAAAGTGAGAATGGCTTGGGTCAGGAGATGGGGTACAACTGAGGTTTGTACATGACTGCAACATAAAAACATCACTGTCTTTCATAATGATATAATTAAAAGTACATGACACCGCAAACTAATTAACAAGCAAAGTTTTCAAGTCAGGCGAATTATATTAATTCTGCATATCAATTTACCTTTTGCTCTGTATTGTGATGGAAATTAATTGTGTCAGTTTGTGCAACGCAGTAATACTAGGTATTATAGGTACGTCGTGTCGCATATACTTCCACTTTCTGTCAATGGGGGCAGATTGATACATACTTCCTCCGAAGTTGTTTGTCTTTCGGGATTCATTTGCAATTTTAATTTATGTAGGGAATTGACCTGTGATGTAAGCATCTATTATTGTTGATGATAATCCATTCAGCAAGATCAAAAACAGTCTTGACTTTAAACATTTGTCATCACCTTTTTGCATTCATTGGCAACAGTTGCAATGCGGATTGCAGTTTTTCTTGGACTGTTCGGGAAGTCAAACAACTTTCATAGGATGAGGAGTTGCTGCCCTGTCTCAACGATTGGTCATTTTGTTTTACAGGTAGCACGAATGAATTTACATGCTATATTCCCATTTCATACCTTTTATATAAAATGTATTGTTTTCCAATATCGATTTGTAGCTTCTGGGCTAATTAAAATTCACATTTCTGTTCCTCAGCTCGTATTTTATTTTGCAAAAGTTGTCACGCATCCTATTTTATATTACGTTTTTCCACTCGAAAATCAATATCTTTGCCCTTCAGTATCCTTTTCGGTTCTGGACTACAGTCAGTCATCATCTCTGTTGTAGAATTTAAGGAATCTTCTTTATTTCATAAAATATGCCTCTAGAAATTTTTGTCAGTTTGGGAATACTAATGATTCTCGCATTACCCCGTTCCGAAGGTGAGTCTCGCTGTATAACTTTCTTTTGGTGACAATAATTTTGTCTCCAATTGCAGGGTTGAAATGCTACAACTGTGCCTACAGACTGAACGAAATCTCAAAAACTGCTGATGACGAATGCAGATGGGGGCGAACAGATAAGATGCAGGTGGTAGACTGTGAAGGTATGATAAAAGAAATTAATAAGTTTCCGCAGTATAAACCAAACTGTTTCTAGGATCCTGTGGGAAGGACGACGGGGGACTTTCCTACACCAGAAGATTCTGTGAAACCGAAAAAATGGAGAACAATTGTACGGGCAACCCTTACCGAGACAGATACCACAGTCAAATGTTTAGTCAAGTCAGCAGCCTTCGTTGCTACTGTGACGACAAGGATTACTGCAATGGGACAGGGAAGGACGAAGGACTCTTCTGGGGATATGTCATTCTCATGCAGCTCATTTTGATGAAAGTTGTCAAGCATATTTTTTCCCCATAAACTGCAGATTGTGGTGAAAATAGAGAGTAGCTTTTATTGCGAAAATGTGAAAGAACAAAAAACTATTAAGCATAAATTATTACACTATTTCCAAACCCATGATTTTAATTTTCTATACACAATTCAACTCATGCTATTTGGCTGATTAAAAATTATGATTCAAGTGTAGATGAAACACCTCATGCATCTGCAATCATCATAGCCTCCATACCCTCCACTAGCTGCACTGCAGTATCCCAGATTGTTCCCATTCCCACTGCAAGTACTCTGAGGGGGAGGGGGAAAGACGGAGTTTTGCACAACGACGTTGGGTGGGGCGAACTGAGACGGAATGATTGTTTTGTGATGGTGGTGATGATTGAGGGAATTTGCTGCCACGGCCACCGCAGCTGCCGCAGTCATTGACCGTTGAGCATGATGATGAGCCAAGTGGAATGGCATTGACATGGACATGGGGCTCAGGGGGAGGTCCAACCCTCTTTGATTGCTTTCACCACCACCACTCCGCCCAAGTCCATTCATATTCATGTTCATACTCATGACGGGAGAAAGCTCTGAGACGCTCACGTTGTTGTTGGTGGTTGATGATGATGAGCAGGAACTGCTGCTAGTTTGATATTGAGACGGGGACGTGGTTTTAAGAGATCTTTCGTTCCGACGGAATTTTGCCCTTCGGTTTTGAAACCAAACCTTTGAACAATAATAAATTAAAGGATTTAATTCATGACGGTATAGCCAAAAGTGAGACATTATACACCATCCATTAGACATTTGCATTTGAATTGCACACTTTTTACTCAGGTCTCTCTCTGGTCGTGCTGCGGCTTCGCACTAATCAAATTAAGCCAAGTCAAGTGAGGTGGCGAAAATTTGGCCAAGTCAATGATTCCATTAAGTCGTAAATAAATTTCATTAGAAACGCTTTTTTGGCTAAAGTGAGAAACTTTTTCCTCCTTGACTAAACTGAAGGAAAGAGTATCTCCTGTTCCTTTTGCTGACTTGTATAATAATCAAGAAGACACTTTGAGCATTTACATACTGTCAACCACAAGTGTATGGATGTGAAACTGTCGCAGAAGCGTGCACTTTGCCCCAAGAAGTGTCAGCAATCGTGCCAGGATGGACTTGTGTAAGAAACATTCTATAGGCAGGCATGAGATAAAATTATTATACGCTTCTTTGAATGAAGGGGGCTGGCAAGAAGTTTTCACGGGCTGTCAAGCGTCGCTTTTCGCCATTCCAAAGTTTCCAACGAAATATTTCCTCTCATTTACTTCTTCTTTCTACCCTACGCCGTCTGAACCTGCGTCTTTCAATCGCGATAGGGAAAAGCAGTCTTTGTAACTTAATGCTTTTTTGTAATTAGCATTATTTCAAAAAATCACTATTTTCCCTGCATTTTAGCAATAGCTTTGTACACCAATCACTTATCCATTTGAGTCTCATTTGTTACTTTGTCTTTTTGTCTTGATGCCATGTCATGCCGTCCGTTTCCCTTTGGCATGTAAAACAACTGCTGACTACTTATTAGAAAGTACTTGTGTAGAAATGTGGTAGAGATAAAAACAAATGATTCTCGACTTCAGTTGAGTTAGTTATTGCACGACGTTTAAATAAAGATAAAGATCGGATGCCACCATGATGTATGCAAATGAACCACAATATCGTCACTGATTACCAGTTGTGACATTTATTTGACGTTGCAGTCAGAAGTAAACCAGCCGAAAAATTAAATTTTCTCTGAGTGAAAAAAACTAATTACAGAATAGAAGAACAAGTCGATATGTGATGGCAGTTTAGTTTAGTTTGTTCAGTTGAAATGGCAAGCCCTATACTGCTACTACAAGTACAGGAATGTAAATTGCATTTTCATCCATTAAATTCCAAGCTGTTTTAAAAATGCGTCCTCACACGGGCTATTTACAGTACTCCTGGGTAGCTGTTCTGGACAACTTAGCATGAAACAAATTGGAAAATTAATTGATTAATGCAATAGGAATTGTTGTAAGAGGATCATGAAACAATTATCGCAAACTGTTGTAGCAGCCTTTAAATAGAAAAATTCCTTCTGTTTTTAACAAAAATCAAGCTTAAAGTTCTATTTCCTTCTTCGCAAGCGCATTCCTTGATGCGTCACGGAAAAGGTGACTTTTCGTGTGACCCTGTCTGTCCATCAGATTTTTTATAAAAAAAAGAGAAAAGCCATGAAAGAAGCCTAAGTTGCATACAGGTCACTGCACGTCTCTCACTTTTGCTTTTCTCCGAAGTGAAAGAACCTCTCACATCGCGGAATCAGAAACAACGTTCCTTCATGCCCTGTCATCTTAACCAGTCACACCACCCTTTTCGGTGTGAGTGAAATGTCACTCATCCACATTTCTGTGGTTGCACATGTTCGATCTGGAGAACGTAGCAATTTAACAGAATCAAAAGTTATAATCTTTAGTGCAACTCTAATGATGAATGATGAAGTGTGCAATTCATTTAGATGAGTACCCAAGCTCTTTGTCTCACCTGAACTCTAACTTCAGTAAGATTGACTTTCCTCGCCAATTCCTCCCTTGCAAATGCATCCGGGTAGTGCGTCCTCTCAAAGACCCGTTCCAAAGCAGCGAGTTGGGCTGGGGTGAATTGTGTCCTGTTCCTCCTTCCCCTTCCTCCTCCACTTCCGCCACCCCCACCACCAACACCCCCTGCAACAGGAGCAGGTCCTCCAAGGCCAATGCAGCCAATTGATGAGCTGCTGCTACTGATTGTGCTGCACTTGTCGTCAATGTTGCTGTTGGTGCTTGAGGATATCATGTTGTGGTGGTTGTGGTGGTTGGGTGTACTGCCATTGTAACTACTTCCAATTTGTGTGGTAGGGCCCCCTGGGGACCATGGACGATGGAGACCAAAGCCACTGACAATTGATGACATTGTATCCACTTTTGAGGAAATTTCAGTCGACTCACGTCCCTCGTCTGTGTGCTTACTAGAGCTATCATTACTTTCTTCAAGATAGTCAAACATTTTAACTAATTGTTGTAGAATCAACTGAGGACGGAGAAGGGATGAAAGAGATGATGAATGATGTGGCACTCGAGGTTCACTTGAAACTTTAATTTGTGTTTGTGGTTGGTGAATGAGTTTACATTTACAAGAAAGTCAAAATGTTACTTTGCTACTTCCTCCTCCGAAGCATAAAACAGATTAAGTTCAGAACGGTTCGGAATCTCATTTAAAACTAAGAGAAAGAGAGAGACAAATCAGTGTACAAATGTGGTACAGGACAAGTGAAGTGACGGGACCATGTTGTTGTATGCAATGTTGTGTTATGCCATGTCAAGCTAGTCGTCTTTAGAAAGCTATGATGCAAAGGCAGGGGTGGCTTTTTTGGTTACATGAGAACATGAACGACTGAAGTCACTGACGGCCTTTTCTCGACTTGGAATCTTTTCTTTTTTGCCAGTGAATTTTTTTCGGACGTTTTGACTCTCGAGAAAGTGGATAAAAACAACAACCAAAAACTATGATATATCCAAATGCTGAAATCTTACATACCATCTAAATTTTACATTAATTTGGGGCAAGGCTTGATCCAAGATTTTGAAATGCGGTAAGTCGATAGATATTAAGGTTGACTATTCATTCATATTAAGATTTTGTAGTTTATAAAAAGAATGCCTATATTTTTACAGAATGATTAAGCAGGAAATATCAGGAAAAGGAGGGTGCTTTCTCCGCAAAAATCAACTCAAAATATTCATGAATAATTGAATGGCTCGTGGAGGGTTTGCCTGCCTTCTTTCTTTATCCTTACGAGGATGGATGCCTGGAACATTTTTCAAGAACGTAGTATCCCTTTTTACGAATGGTTAATTCCATAAATCGATAACGTTTAATTTTGTTATGCAGCACGGGGCAGGTTGAGAAAAATATCCTTCTTTCATCACCATCAACCATCGTGAATGGGGTGAGATTAAATCATGAGATAAAGACTGCAAATAAATTGGATTGTTTGATTAATTAGGTTTGAACCAGATTAATTTCATTGTTTCATTTATTTCTTAAATTTTTTGGCAATTTTGTAATTAATCCTTTTCATTTTCCACTTATCTCTAATCCACTGATATTGTTAGAAAGGTGAATGAATGAGGAAATAAAAATTAGTTCGGAATGAAATTTCTACGTTATCTGAAAATCTCGAGTTATATAGCGACACAAAATCCACCGTGCACTTCGCATTTTCCCCTCCAACTTGACGAATGAAATATGCATGACAAAATTGTTTCTATTTTTCAAAGGAGGGAGTGGAAGATGTGGTGCTCATTATATAATAATGTCGTGTATTAATCGATTTAATTGTATTCCATTTGGTTTCAAAACAGGGTTTGGTATGTCGGACAGGAGGACGGGGAAAGTACGCGATAGTAAACTAGGCATTTTAGTTTTTTTAGATGACTGTATGAATGACGATGGTAAAAGATCCCAAAATCTTTCAAAATTGTCAAAATTAACTCAATTTATTACAAAGCGGAGAAGAAGGATACAATTTCATGTTCCGTTGTTGGTTGGTTTCACTTGTCCATTGTGGTTTATTACATTAGACGTGAAATTGAATCCGGGGTTCAAATTTTCTTTGAGTTTTGTTGATGAACTTTGTTTCTCCACAAAGTAGCATTAAATTATAGCCTGATGACACGAGTTCGTCCCAAACCTAATCACTCTATTTTTCAACCTTGTTTCTGTTTTTCTAGTGGGTAATAACAAGTTAATTTGGGTTCGACTGTGGTCAGTCATGCATTACTTCAAAGTCTGTTGAGTATTAATTTACTTTCCTTTGACCATTATAGAAAGTCAAGAGCAGGAAGAGAAGTCTCATAAAGTAGGAGGAAAGACAGCGTTACTGACGAAGAATCATAATTAGTTAAATTATTCCTTTAAGCACAACCTACCCCAACCACGCCAATACTGGTCTAGTTCAGTTCTCATAGCAAAATTGCAATTTCTAAATTGAAGGTTAGCTATAACGCCACTGCGACAAACCCTAAAAAAACTATAAACCTGCGTTGGTTGGTTTGGTGCTATCTTTTAATTACAAGGAAGTCGTAAAGCGTTTAACATGTAGCACCTTAAATTAGAATTGTTGAGAGAAGAACATGTGCCTGGATGGATTCATTCAATGGCAGAACATCCTCTTTTAGCTTTTTAACGAAGAATGTCTTAAATTTTTAGGGGCAAAGTTAGACACTGTGAACAGAAGAAACTTAGGTTAGCGTACTTGTCTTTATTCCGGAAATGCTCGTTAGGTCATATAAGCTTTGCCATCATTTTTCTCCACTCCACTACCTCACCATCCTTCGTCATGGCCCGTCGGCATCGGTGACATTTCGAAAAAATGTTCTTTTCTCTCTTTAACCAATTTCCCTTCCCCACTTCAAGCCACTTTACTCTTCTCTCATCCTTCTTCGCTTTCTTCCCGTCATGCCTTGACTTGCACAATAATGTGGACGTATGGATGTGAAAATGCAAGAGGGCAATTAGACACATATCAGTTTCAACATTAAGACCAACGTACACTTGCAAGTACAAAGTATATTGTTCCGATTTTGTAGAGAGAAGCGATGATGTTGATGTTGAAGTGAAATCTTCTGGTTCTGAGACTGAACAGAAAGACCGAATGTTGTAGACATGAGATCGAAGTAAGAGAGATGATATATAAATTAATCGTACAAAAATGCAATATAATTACTATATCTGACTCAACACAATCACAACTTGTGACACCAGAAGGCAAGATACAGGATATTTAATCATTCAGAACTTTTAACAGGCTTGGATTAGGAAATACAAAAGTGGAAGGGGTAAAATGGTTATATCCTAAGACAAATTTCACTGCCTCTTATTTTCCTTTTGGTATCCTGTAATTCCATAATTTAATTTTGTACGAAACATTTACTTTCACTAATCGCCTGTCCCAGGATACGCCAGATCATAACGGTTTAATCTAGGTCGGGATGACTGGGAGCGAGATGGCATTATTATTAATGTTTTTATGTGTTTGGTAGATGTGTGTGAGGCTAATTAAATTAGCCTCTTTTATAAACTCTTCAATCGTCGCAAGCCAGTGTGCAATATGGGCTGTTCAAATGGGAAGTGAAAGCTCATATGGAAATCGTTTGCAATGCAACAAGGAAGACTCTTGGTTGGTGCCTCAATCAATTCCATATTGCCATCTTCTCATCTTGACTGATGGATTGACATTTCATGAGCAGTGCCTCAGACACAGTTTCTTTGTGGGGGAGTGGGTTAATTTTGTTTGTGTCGTTTGGTGTGAAAATATAAAGGAAGGCATTCCTCAGTGACTGTACCACACATGGAGAAATTTATTCAGTGTCAAGTTTACAAAAAATGTCATCGTCTCAGAGTGCCCCATGCGAAAGAAGAGAGACAGAGCTTCTAATTAAAATTCTTCTTAAGGGAAACTGTTGAACATTAAGGCAGTGATGAGGAGATATACTTCGTACCTTAAACCTTGTTTAGTGGTGACAGGGGACCACCCTCACAAATGACAAATGTGAGGGCCAACCGTGTGGTGAAATGAGGCAAGAAGTCGCCAACAGAGAATGAGAGAAAAGTATCTACTTCTCGAATTTCTTTCCTCATGATTTCCTTCCCTTTTCCAAGCTCCTTTTCATTCATTGAAAAAAATTGTTGCTTCATCCAGGAAGAGTTTTTCTATCATTTTGGGGCACAGTGAAAATAATGATGACATGAGCTAGTGTATGAAAACTTTCTCCGGTAGTAAATCATATCCGATTCTTCGAACTCAATCGTGAAAATGTATTTCTGTCATGAAAATGGTATAAGGCAGTGTCTTGTGGAGAAAAGTATTCAAGGAGGCTGTAAATTTATGGAATGAAAGAGTCTCTTGAGACTATAATATTTTATTTTGGAATCTTATTTTGGCCAGACACCACTTAAAGACTTTCACTGAAATTGTACATAATAAATACCTCAGTCTAAGTAGCATATCTGATTTTATAGCAAAAGTAATAACTAAGTGTTTACTACTATGGCGTTTATTCACGACCTTATCTTCGGGCTTTTGTTGTGGATTTTGTGCTGTTCCGAACAAAGAAATCTCCTTGTGTAATTGGTAAATTGAAAAGAAAATTGTGTTTAGACTTGTTTTAATGAAAAGTATAAATTCTATTATACATCGGCTCGTTAAGCCCTTTTGTCTTGCAACACTTTACTTTCTTTTTTTCACGAGGAGATGAATAGGAGAATACTTATTACCGCAATATTTATTTTGTGGTTGGGAAGTAGGCAGTAAAGAAGACCAACATGTTTTGAAACTATTTAACACATTTGAGAGCGTCTAATGTAAAATGCAAAATTTTATTGGTCCTCTGAGACTTCCTCTCTAATTGCATCTGCTCCTCCCTCCTCCAATCCTCCTTATATCCCGTAATAAGAAAGAAAAACAGCTTTCCTTATTATCGATTTTAAACTTTGGTAAGTTGGCGTTTGGCCATTTATTTTAGAACCCTCTAAAGAATTTTTCTCTTTACTTCCTTCAAAATTGCTCTTCCCAACGCGTTTCCTTTACGGCGTTTCTTCAAGACATTTCAGTCTGACTCTTGGTTTGCTGATGATGATGATGATTTGGATGGGAAAGTGATAAAATGATTAGAGTGGGAGAAGGGATAGGAAGACTGATACGAAACGTGATTGATTGGTAAATTGAGATTTAAAAGTGGATGGCAATCCAATGTCGGAATGTTTACAGATACATGAGAATCAGTAATAAAAGCAAGCTGTTTATTAGCTTTCAATGAAAATTCTCATTTTTTACGACACTCTAATTTGTGAGTCCTTGGTTCGCACTTTTGGGGAAATATTTTTTTTCTGATGAAATAAGAAAAGAGTCTCACTTCCCTGTTTCTTTTATACTCAATAAAAAGCAATGATTTTTCATAGATAATCTTCAGTTTATCATTCTATTCATTACAACAACAAGCACAAAGCTATTCCGCTATTACATAAACGCCAGGAAACTCTTTCCAATACGTTTTAATTACTTCAAAATCCGCCTCTTGAAAAAACCGATAGTTGGATTGTAATTCTTCAATGTTCACCCTGTCAACTGGGGAACATAAGATTGCAAACATTTTAATGCTAAACCTGGCCACAGAACTTTCACCTTCAACTGAAATTTTTTCCTTCTTGCTAGGCCCTCCTTCCAGTGACCCGTGAAGACTTTTATACATGACTATACCCTTTCTGTAATGCTCACAATCGAAACACTTTTTAATGATTGTGGCTGAGCAGTTGTGAGAATTGGAGAAAGTAATCCTCCTTAGTATTGGTATGTTGTCAATTAAAGCTTCTGCTTCACTCCCAATCTGCAAGTTGCCTAGGAAAATAACCTGCGGATGCGTTGAACAACCAGAAGCACAAAAACGGACTGGAATCTGAAAACCTCCAATGTTTTCAATAACTTCTAGCTTATCCACTGTTTTCTCCACTTCGTTGACCACAAATACACCTTTGAAGGAGTCATCTATTTCTCCACTGATTGGATTTGTTCGATCACAAGCGACGAGTTGGTGCCTGAATTGACTGGCTGAGATTGCTCTGGTCCCTCGGTTATAAAATTGATATCGCACTCTTTGCTCATTTGTGCAATTAATAACATTGTGTATGCTAAATATTATTTGACAGGCTGATTCATCTACAAGTATCTCTTGTAAGCTTGAACCCAAGTTACATTCCACCAAACCATTTTGAGCAATGTCAGGATTGCCTTTTGACACAGTTCCGAAGCGGAAGGGGGTTTTTACATTCCCTTCTATTAAAAAGGACTTCCGTCCCCATTTCCCTCTTTCTCGATGAGATCTTAGAAACTGGAGTAATGCCGTTGAGGTTGTCCCGTATTTCAGATCACAATCCGTTGGGTCATTGAGATTCAACTGTACAGATCTGGTCTCTTCATGTGGTAACCCAAGTGAAGTACAAAACTGAAAGACTTTAGGGTACAGTTTTGGATAGCTTGAGTCTTGCTTCAGCTTATTGCATACGATTAATGGCAGTGAGGTCGTAATTGTCTTCTCTTTGTAGGGCATTTGATAGTTGAGCAAATTGTGAATCAATTTGAAGACAGGGAGCCAGCAGCCAAATACGACATTGTTCTGATCTTTGGTGTTGCCAGCATCCGTTGTGGACTGTGGAACTGGAGATAAATTAGACAAATTAAAATTTTGCATGGACCTATTATGACACTATGGTACGCCTTACCATTTGCATATTTTGGAATGACATTCTCCACGTAGAGTTGGATGAGTTTTAACGTGAACTGTGTAAATTTAAGTTGATCATTTGTCTCCAACCCGTCCCCAATGTGAGACAGAATGTAGTAAAATATGCACTCCAGTTCAGAAGAGGAGTCATTTGGTAAAATCTCCAATGACAATAACTTCTCCACGTCTTTGTACAAAGAAGTGGTCAAAGATTCTGTGTGGCTAAAACCTTTTTCTGCCTGGAGTTGACGAGCCTTCTGTAGACAAGACTGCTTGCAATCTAGTACAAGATGAACACTTTTTAAATTATAAATTGGGACTTAAGGGACAAAGTTAATTACCGTAAAAATCAGCGAAGGTATTTGAGGATATGGAAGATACAATCGAATCGGCACGGACAGCCATTAGGTATAGTTAAGGGTGAATGGGCAATGCAATTTTTTGAAACAATAAAGCGAAATGCAAACTTTTTCGGTTTCTGTGAATTGTGTATAATCGGTCTGGAGATTGGTCATGTGTTTGAAAATAGAATACATGGGAACATGGGAAGCAAGCTTTTACTGCCGACTTTCTCATTTCCAGAGAGGTTGGAACTGAAAGCCGGGTAGCAAACTACCCCAACTCCAACCCCAACACCAACTCGCTATAAGCATTTATAAAATGAAAAAGTTGGCCTGAAATAAATGTGAATTTAAAAACTAAATTGTTAGTCTGCACTTGTATCGCAATTTTCTCCTTTGAACCAGAAGTAGTCACGCAGATACACATTTTTTCCATTCTGATCATACTTTAATTAGCTCGGCATGACTTCAACAATTTGATGCGACGCACTTCATTGTGTCTTTGAATTACCGTGGAATGACGGTACTCGTGTTTAG
>JAQIWU010001357.1:0-16998 GCA_034696445.1 Isotomiella minor
TTGCCAAATTTTGTAAGTGACTAAGAAAATTATTTTACATATAATCGATTTTCTTCTGCAATTTTGATTGAACAGCCTTCATCTCTATCCCTCATTAGCTTTAACTACTGTTAAAAGCTTTGCATTTAATTCACTACTTGTGAGAAGAGAAACCTCTCATTGCACCCCTTCTCCTCTTTCCTGCATGAAAATAAAACTTGTGGCGTGGCCTCCCCAACTTAACAATGATCCTTTTATTCTTTTTTTTTGTTTCTCTCATTTTAGACATTTGTAAAACATTTAATGGCTAATATCCGCCGACTACACAAAACTAAGATAAAAACAAAAAAAAAAAACTGAAAGTCGAAGAAAAAATAAATGCAAGAAACACTAGAGTATAATTTATATATCCCTGGGACTGTTTTGAACCACAATAATAATGACTCTTTTTTTAGAAAGAGAGATTAGATTAGACACAGTCTAGGAATTCAAGTTTGTCAATATTTTTACACGTCTTATCACTATTGTTCATATAGAGTAGAGCTATGATAACTATAAGTAATTAAGGTAAGGTAGGTCATTGTCTGCGGAGTCCTGTCACATATATAGATATAAAGGTTCGACTTGGCTGCTTTTAATATATTTCTTTCGTATAAATTTTTTTTTCGTATATATATATATGTATTTAGAGTGTCTGGTAAGCATGATCAATTAGGTGTCTTCTTATTTACTACAGAAGAATATTGCACGGTTTCAGAGATTTAGGCTACGAAGCGAGACAGAAAGCCAAGTTCTTTCAAGTTTGAATTGACAATGATGATGGATGACTGGAATTTACGTAAATTCTTTTAGTTCATGTGTAGGAGTACTGCCATTGTTGATCACGATCACATTCAGTAAGGTTACTTCCCCGTAAGGTTGCTTGCGGCGAGGCCATTAACTGACCCAAATATTTCCCGAACGTCGTCAAAGACCTGAAAAATTAAACAATATCAAGTGAGGAAGGGTTTTTACAACTTGTAGCCATAATGCAAACCTCTTCTGGTGATTTTGAAGCGTCAACTTTTCTCACCAAATCTCGCTTCATGAAATGGTCAATGATGGGCATGGTATCGTTGACGTACGTATTGACTCGTTTCTTCAAGCTGTCCGGATTATCATCCGACCGCCCACTCCCTGCTTGACCTCTTGACAAGCATCTGTCAACACAAACGGCTTCTGGTGCGTCAAAAAATAAGACAAAGAGGATGTTCACTTTCTCTGACATCTGTTTCTCCCATCCCTCCAAATTGTTCTGGTTTCGAGGGAATCCGTCAATCAAGAACAAGTTGGAACCGCTCTTGTCCATGGCCTAAACAAGGTAAAAGCGTTTTAGACCTACTGTGCTTTTGGTATGACCTTGGTCGACCCAATCACAGGCCAACCCACCTACCCTTTCAATGAGGGAGCAGGTGATTTCGACAGGTACAATAGTCCCACCTCGAATGTGCCCTTCAATGAGTTCTCCATACTCCGAGCCCGGTTTGTTACGCTCTTCACGCAAAAGGTCACCAGCAGACAAGTGTTCAAAGCCGTACGTCTGTGTGAACAAACAGAAAGTGTTTCAATCATTCATTCGTAAACAGAATAGTGAGAAAAATTACCTCCACAATTTTAGAACATTGTGTCCCTTTCCCAGCACCAGGCCCTCCAAGTACAAACACAATGTTCGGTAACGTTTCACTAAGGCTGCACATTCCTCTTCGCAATGACTTAACACAGGTTTTGGCAGTAGCAGGGATGGCGGTGGGTAAGATGAAGGAGGATGACGACTTTGACGCAATACTTCTCCTCTGACACTGACGAGGCTGACACAGGAGGGAAATAGATGCCAAAAATGAAGGGTGTAGGGAAGAAGGGCTCACAAACAGTCCTGACTCTGGCGACCTGATGAACCTTGCGAGATTTGTAGTCTTACTTGCAACAAAGTGAAACAGACTTTGACGCATTCAGTCCTAAAGTGCAAATGGTTTCAGTTTGGGTTCTTCTTCCTTCTTTGTGATGATGATGATTGATGATGATGATGGAATGGAGATTTATGTGCTGGCTGATGTCTCTAACTGTATGTACAGTTATTATTATTATTATTCTTTCAAAGGAGAGTATTTCATCTAATGACAAACCTAAAATTGTCTTGTCCGTCCTCTCTCGTTCTCGTCACGGTCTGTCTGGTTTTTATACCGGCTCTCTCTCAACGTTGCCACTGACGCCGACACAATAACTTCTGCAAAAAAATGAAGGATACCATAAATTACTTTACCACCAAAGAATTGAGTGACAAAAGGGACAAAAGGCACAAACCATGAATGAATGAAGGCAGATGAGGACAGGCACAGACGACTGAATGAATGAATAATGATCAATATGGCAGAGCAGATTTTGTTAAATAAAGTGTATAAACTGGAACCACACACAAATTATATTAAATTATTGAGTCAAAAAATGTATAAATGGTTCATGTGTTTTTATAGGATCTGTGGATGGATGGATGGGTGATCGAGTCAAAAATCAGCTTGAATTGAATGCTGTTCGGATGGTATCGCTTTCCCCACACACGACTCTCATCTGCTGCTCCCATACATACTTTCTCATTTCCTCGTGATTATGCCTTTCTCCAGGCAGGCATAGGAAAAGGAAAGAAGGTCATGCTGCTGTATGGGACACACTGCTGTTGTGTTGTGGGATCTTGGTTCGTTTGCACACCAATACATTTAAATTTTGACAGTTGACAAGTGATTCGTAGCAGACTCAAGGGACATTATGGCAGGGGAGGAAAAGCAACCACGGTTTTTGTTCCCTGACATGATTTCTTTCAGTCTGGACCCAGAGGTACTGTCACAAACAATTATTGTCAATCTAATTATTTATCATTGTCCCTTTTTTCCCTAAGGTGCTCACCTTCCTCTGGAGTATGTGTGCGAATAAGGCGGACTCAATAGACTACAAGACCTTTCTCCCACCAGCTAGGCTCCTCCACATCTTCGTTCCTTATCAAGACAGTTCCTCTGGATTTGTAACATTCGTCAGGTGCACTGGTAAGGTCCTCTCAGTATGCTTAGTCAGACGATTCTGTACTTTTGTTTTCAATTGTAGTGGTGACCGGGTTCATCACGGCATGCGTCGGACTTTCTTCATACGCTACTTTCAAGTGTCTTCAAAGGCTCAAGTCTTTCACCTCCACTACAACTTCGTTTTCTGTATCTTCATGGCGTGCCTCATCCCATCCTGCCCTACACTCTTTCTTGGTCTCAGATCCTCATGTCAAATTGAAGAAAATTGTAGATGATGCTATGAATTACTTTGTCAAAAAGGGGAGACCAGGAGGAGGGGAAAGTAGGTCTGAATTTCAGCTAGTGCTGGCCCAAACTGAGCCTTCTGAGAAAGGGGACGCTGCTGGAGTTGAAGTACCTGAGTGTAATGGAGCCAAAAAGCCTTCACATTTACTACTACCTGGTAGCAAGCCAATCTGTCCACTTGATCGAATCAATGCCGACTATCTAGCCAGTTCAACCCCAAGTCCAAGTCCAAGTGATGCAGGGATGGTGACAGGGGAGGAGCATTTTGCACAAGTTCACGTAAGACTGACAGCCAGCATCTAACAATATGTTTGGATTGCATAAAACCCGTCGATATATTTTACGTAGGGCAAATACTTTGGACCTGTAGAAACTCCAGAGTGTCAAGAAGAAAGTGGAGTCTATTCCACGGAATTGGTCCCCTCTCCGAGGAAAGATCAGTACCTGTGACGAATCTCTGTACATCTTATTTTGAGCTATACCTATCTCTGATGTCATGACTTATATTTTAAGTTCCTATGTACTTTGTAGTTTCAAATAATCCAGCTCTAGTCATTCAATGCTCTAAAACCAAAATCCTACTGATGATAATGTATGCTTGAAAGGAATATTTTTGTGCCATATCTCTCAAAGGGAAATATTTTTCTTGTCAATTGTAATAAATGTTCAGTCGAACGCCATCATAATACCGAAAAGTTTCAGCTTGCCCCGGTTCTTGTGAACGCAATTGTTTTCAGTCATTCCTTCTGGAACTCCACTGTGTAGTCAACAAGAGAGTAGTCCTGTTGACACGGCATGGCTTTTCAACAAACCTAATGTAAGTAACCAGGCCCTGCAAACGAATGATGAGGGTCAACCCGAACGAATGAATTTCTTGACATATTTTTAATGGAGGAATTCCGCGCTGACAATTATTGTATATACAAACTTCCCTTAGTCTTAGTCTTATCCTTATCCTTAGCTTTGTAATTTTGACAACCAAAGAGAAACAAATGGATATTTTTAGTTACATTGTAGTTGTTTTTGAAACAACTTGTTTGTCTCGGAACAGAGCAGTGCAGTATTACCTACCTAATTACTTACAGAGATATACATTAACATATATAGTTTCTTTTCCTTCCATAGTACACACACGGTCTCCATGAAGTTGCATATTGTACACTATCAAGTATATATGTACATTGTGAAGCAGTTACTAATTAATTACCTTGGGGTCTTAACCTACATCTTCATAGTAAATTGTGCCACGCCATGCGCCATTCAATAGTATGTAATAATAGTACCTGCAATGAATTAAACCTAAGCCTATGCTATAGTGACCTCCTGACCCTTCCTTACAGTACAATCAATTAAGTAATTAGCAGTCACACAGAGGTAGCCGGTCATATATTAAGAGACTCCTGCTTAAACAGGACATAATAGCCATAACAACAACACTCCTGTTTAAAGTCCTCCACATTTGGGTACTACAAAAAATACCAAATCACACACGGGGAACATACACGGCTACATTTGTATGCAGTCTAAGAATCAATGTACTCTTATTATCATCAAATTCACACCGTGGGTTCTATGTCTAATTAATTAACTTGTTATAGTCTTATTTTTGTGTTGTGCTGTGGTCTGTTGTTAAAACTCTTTTATCCTCATTAAAATGGTGCCTCTATCATGAAAACTATTGACTAATGCCTGCAACTAATCCATGCGAATCATCATCATCCATTCAAAGAACAACCTAAATTCAAGTAATGATAACCAATGTGCGACAAAAATCTTGCTTTGCTTCCTTAAATTAAAACTGTCGCTTATACGGTTTGCAATCCATTCATCATGTGGCACCAAAGTAAACCCTTCCTTGAACATAGGTTTACATAATTTAAGTGTGTCCGTATAACTTTGGGTGTAGGGTTCCAGTCACAGGCATACAGGTCCTGTCGTGCCTATTCTAAACTACGTGATTCTCTGGGGGTCTTAAAAAGGGAATTGAAACCCCTACAAGTCTATGCAAATGTCCGTAAGGTCGGCAGTTACCCGTCAAAGTATGTATTATATTGTACCTATCAATTATTCGTGATCAAGAACACACTCCTGGTTGCTTAGTCCAGATAATTAAGAACATGGTTGTAAGACAACCAAAATGAAAGTAGGGTTGCATATGTCTCACGGTAAAAATGCAAAGGGAAAGGGGTAGGGATGAGTATCAGTACGGGATAGTGTTGGGTGAGAGGGACGCTGGGGGAAAGCAGAAATCTTAACTTTCTCTCACTCCACTCTCGACTCTGCACATTTCTGTAGTGCACAAAACAAAACTTGGCAATGAGTGATCCTGTGCTTGGCGTCTGTCAGACACAAAGCCTCTAAGAATATTTACAATATTTAGTCAATTATTAGTTGGTTGGCGAAGCATATTGTTAGTGACATCAAGTACAAATATGCTTGAAAGCCTCAAAACATACCTAATGCACTATGTTTGGACTTTTTGTAACTGTTGTTGTGCAAAAGATGACCTATTACTCTATTCAGCAGTAATAGATAGTACAGTAGTAATCGCTATAGGAACTTACACACGGTAGCTACGTTTTCAAAAAATGTCTAGAGAAAAGTCAAGAAGGAATAGTTTTTTTTTAGACCGTTTGATTTTTTGCTGAGAATCTTCACACTTCACAGCAGTTCTTTCTATCTACATTCGATCAGACATCGAAAGGCCAAATCATACGAAATGTCATGATCATCATAATCGTTTTTGCAATGAAACACGTGGACCAACTTATCACCGATTTCGTCCAGAAATACGCAATGGTCACACTGCTGACAAACAGTTTTTTTGGCTATGTCTGGAGTAGCCACAGTTAGGCCAAAAATGAATTTTACAATCGGTAGAAAAGTTTAGAAAATTAATTTGCAGCAAAAAATGGGATTTTTAACCCTTACACCTAATCTTTTTGGCCAAACCGTACTTGCTTTTTGTAGAGAAAAGATGAAATTGTTTCCTCAGCAGTAGTTCACGACTTTTGGAAGAAATCAGTGATACGAAGGTTCCATTGTTAGTGTTGTTAAGTATTTACCAGGTAGTATTGTACATGTCACGATTTGTTAGCTGCTGTGTCTCTTCTCTTCAACTTGGTTAGTTCCAATCTAAACTACCTGCTAAACCACTATTCTCAAGTCATGTTCCAAAAGTATTCGTTATCCCTATCGAAAAAAGAAACGCAAAGGAAGTCTTCATTCTTAGCATACTTTCACTATCAGTCCAGTGCATAGTTTCGATAAAGTCAAAAGCAAGGATGACAGAATTTGTAATTTGAGCAGCTGCACAGTGAATACTTAGCTAATTAGGATAGATTCAAGCACAGTGAAATGGAAGAACAGGAGGTACAGTGGTTTTAAGCAAGAAAATAAGCTTGGAAGTGTTCTTGAATACTAGATTAGATAGAAGAAGGCCTACAAATAGTGCATGCAGGACTCGACCCAACTCTCATCGTCTCCCTGTGCTTACTGTTTTCTACCGGAAGGAATGGACATTAAAGAACATCAAAGTCTGTGAAGAAGAAACACACAACTCAAGTCTCAATTTCCCCTTAAATAAGTACAAACATTCAACAACACAGATTTGAGAAAATTGCAATTTGCATAGTGGTGGCCTTACATTCTAGATACCCGTACACCACCACAAGGAAGGAAATGGGTAACCCTTTAAAAAAGAGAAAGTTGAGGTTGACTCAGGTCGCCTGTAGAGAGTGAGTATGGAGTGACAGTGGCTGAAAGAATTGTTAGATAATCTTCAAGACACTCGATGGCAAAACTCACTCGTGGTCGTCAGAGAGAAAATAACAAACAATTACTTAAATAATGTGTGCGTAAAACTACCCAAGCCATGCCTGATGCATATCCTTCCAGTTCCATCCATCCACGCAGTTTTCATTTCCATTTGTCTTTAGTTGGGAACATATAAAGCAATCAACGAAATAAAAAAATATAGCATTACAAAAGCATGGTAAATCATGATTTCACTGCGGGCAAAAAAAGGACTCGCCTTCCAATTTATTTTATCATACAATTTGAATTAAAGGAATAGAAATAATATAACCAAATAATAACCTACAGAAACAAAGGATTAAATGACCACGACAATAATAATAATAATAATAAATAAAATATAAAGAGTGACCCACGAAGGTTAACCTACATCGACTGGATTTAAATAATTTTGGCATGGATGGCTTTCCCCTCCTTTCTTCCCTCCCTTTCCAAACTCCCACGAAAGTAAATGGATTGATTAATTAATTGGAGCAAATGTATCATTATTATTACTGGTACAGTACTTAAAAGGAGTACAATTTAATAATTGGCTAGCAGCATAATAGCACATTGTGTTGTTACTCTTGAACTTGATTCGATTGACACACTCAAAGTCCAGGTAAAGGTTAAAATAAGGTGCTTGCCTCTCATTTTTTGACTGTTTATTGTATACTTAAAGTAAAAAAAATGCATAATTTGTGGAAAGGTTCGCAATCCTTTGCGTAAATATGTGATGGAAAGAACAAAATCGTAAAAAAAAGGCAGCAATGCAATTATACTGTGCAAATTTCACTAAAATTTGGTACTTGATGCAATGTTTGTTAGTTTTAAAAATCTCAGAATGTTTAAAGCTTTATATAGTGTAACTTTCCACGATTCTCAATCATCGTCACGGAATTACTTATAGAGAACCGATGAGTACTTATGTAATAACAGCAAACCATAGTAATAATAATTCTTAACTCCAACGAAAATAAAAAAATACCCGATATTCAGACAGAGTCTATGAAATGTGACGCGAGTCTCATTCCACCCCCAGGGTCCTTTGCATGGCAATTATTAAAATCGTAAAAGCACTTAAACTGTGTGTGTCTATTTGAGAGATTTACTACTTCTGCTGTTGCAATTATACTGCTAACCTGCTTTCTCCTTTCCAGAATGGTTTCAATTTTTCCGTCTATTTCTGTTACTCTACTCTATTCTATAAAACATTGCACATATTGTTTGAGGCGAGAGAAAGCAGGGTTGTCAAATATCCTCCTTTCTTCTTTTCGAGTGTTATTTATGTTAGTTAATAATGGTAAGGATGAAGAATTTATTCGGGAATCCTACTGGCTACAATCAGTACATGTCAAAAGTGGAAAATATGTACGCATTATATAGAATATACTGTTCTTGGATTGATTGGCTGATTGCAACATAGTGATCAGTAACAAAAAGCAAGTGGGTGAATGTGTCTGCTACATTTTCTAAAAAGTATGCAAAGTTGGCAGTACCCAGTCGTTACAGGTTTCTCTTGTATGTATATAAATAGGAATACGGTTTGTTGCAATTTTCTCCCAAAAAAGTACCATTAGCAGATATTAAAAAGTTTAACTGGAGCACATTCAAAAATCTCCGTTTTTTGTCGTGAGAATGGCCGCTTTGTTATGGAAGTTTTCCTCCTTTAAATCAGTTTATAAAGTACAAAATGATCAAATGACGAAATTACTCAAGTGAAGGGAAATTAAAGATACTTTTTAACTCATAAATAATAGTAGGTAATATAATAGTAATAAATACGATAAACGCACCTCACGGCATGCCTGACAGACCCTTCGGAACAGCTTCAAACCGGAACCAGTCACCCTTCTCCTCCTCCTTCCCCACTTTAATCTTTAATACTTTTCTCAGCGCATGGAAAATGTAAAAGAACCCATTCTAATTTATAAATGGAATCTTGTGCATGGGTCCATTACAGAATGAATGGAACTGACTATAAAGCAAGTAATTCCTACACTTCTACAACTAAATGCAACGGAAGACAAGTGCAAGCGCTAAAACATAATATAGCAACGCCCTTTATAATGCACACACAAAGCTGACAATGGATGCTTCAATTCAAACAACAAGACCTACAGATACTGCTAATTCTATTTCATGTAGAGGCACTGGTACGACCTGTCCTCCCCCTAGTTTAGGTACAGCTAATGTTAATCCTTATATCCCTAGGTAGTTCAGTTGGTAAATTTCTTGAAAAATTTCAAACGGTACTTTCTGAAGCGAAATCCATAAAAGACATTCAGGTAGCGCCCTAAATTATTTTAAAGGTAAACACGAACCTATTCTCAATTCAGCAGTACAGTACATTTAATGTGGGACAGGGAGAAAGCTCAAGCTAAACTCCAGTCATCCTTCCTAACTCGAAAAGTTCGTCCTTCTCATCTTTTTTGATACGCAGTTTGTTGAGAAGGGCCTGTTGCCAGGACAGCACAAAAAGTGTACAAGATGCATTTTTGCATGGTCTGTGTTTCTTGTTGGGAAAGGAAGCCAAGTTTTCCACTTTTTTTGTTTAAAAGCAAAAGAGGACACAAATGTCTTAGGTTTTTAGTTGACAAATACAAATTGGTTTTGATTGCAAATTTACTCGGTTGCTTAGTTTTTTTCAGTGAAGGACTGGAGTACCACGACCACGGATGACAGAAAGACTAGTTAGTTGCATGTGATAAAGCTTTCCTTTCGATTTGCAGAAATTGCCTAATTCCTCCCGCTTCATCATCATCTTAAAACTCACCTTAAACAATGTACATAATATATGATTTGTGTATGACTGCTTGACACCTAATTTCCACACTCGTCACATTCAAGTCCAACTAAGCTAACTATCTACATGTCTTATTCCTTGGCGTAGAAGACGAACTTTTTTGATAATGAATCACTTACAAATTTCCTTGTTCTAGTTACAAATTACACAACAATCAAACACTTGCGTATGACGAAGGACATGACATGACACATTTCACCATGACGGCAACTATAATTATTTGTATTAGTATAAGATATTATTTGTTAGAGGTTTTACTTTGCCTTTCAGGTGGGGATTTTTTACCACGTAGTGTATCATTGCTTGTATTTGGTTCTGTTTTGTTGTCAAAAAAAGGAGGATAGGACAGGATAGAATTCATAATTTAATTTGTGCGATTTTGTTTCCTTTCAATTTTAGTGGAGATATTACACGATCGTTGTTGTAAGACTGAATGAACATTGGCATGCGTTTTTTCTCAACTTTTCTTATTCTACCACAACATGAATCCTCATCTTTCTCCAGTTTATAATTGTGCAGTAAAACCATCATTGACTTAATGTGACCAGTTGATACGAGTCGCGTTAATCTGACTACAAGTAACGCCATCCATCCTTGTTATTACATGGAATTTCACCTATTTTATGGTATGTACATACGCACAAGTGCACACTCTACATGGTAGAAGGAATTTGAAGGTACTGCAGTTGACGACCATTAAACCAAGTTGTACTCTTTTAAATTCAGCTGCAAAATTGTGTCTTTCACCGCCGCAAAAACAAATCGGATGTTCTCAGTATCTGTATGAGGAAAGAAATCGCTTTATAAATGGAAATCCATTTGCAAGATGGCAATTTAAATGTGATTACCTGTGGCACATGTAAAGTGGGAGTATATTATTTTTTCGGTGTCTGGATTTAAGTCAACAAACATACGAAGGATAAATTCGCGGGCATGAATAGCATCTTTCTGGGGGCCTTTTAGTGTAACAAGATAAGAGTCAGTTATGCACAGTTAAATCCTGTTTCCAACAGTAAGCTTACCATCGTATTCAGGGAAATAGTCAACTAAATGTGAATACATTATTTTTTCTTCTAAAAGGTCCTTCTTATTTAGGAAGAGGATAACTGAAGAATGTTGGAACCAGGGATACGTAATGATGGTTCTAAATAAGGCCTTGCTCTCCTCCATTCGATTCTTCAATGTCAAAGGAAGCAAAGGTCAATTCATGTCCACCATCCAAAACGTCATTTAGACACTCACCTCGTTATCCGACTCAAACAGTATCTGATCATACTCACTAAGGGCAACGAGAAATATAATTGAAGTTACGTTTTCGAAACAGTGTATCCATTTCCTTCTTTCAGAACGCTGTCCACCTACATCTACCATCCTGTAATCATATAGCCAAACGAGCGTCAAACCCTTGATTCTCTATTACATAAATAATTGAGACAAAAATTTGTAATCCTTGCCGAAATATGATGGAATCGAGATCAAAGGGGTACTCAATAATGCCTGTGGTTGGAACTCGAGCTCGAAGAATGTCTTGCTCCGTGGGTAAATAGTCAGGAGCACCAATTCTATCCAAATCGCAAAGATAACTAAAAAAAGAAAGCAATTCAAAATTAGTACTTGATTCATAAGCAGAAAACTGATATGCTTACTATCTGGCAGAATCGGTTAGTTGGTATTCACGCCTCCTGTCGTAGCATTCTTGAATGCCGACATCCGCCCATAACGTCTTGATGGCTTCAACATAGTGTGACTCAAACGTCGTCACAGTTTCATAGTCAACAGCCTTTACATGCTCTGCTTTCTCCTGCAAGTCAAATAGGGACAAATGAGAACAACTGGTCAAAAAGTAACTGGAGAGGAAGCAACGGACGTACAATCATTGAGGAGTCAGAATATTGAATCTTTAGCATTTCCATGGCTCGTATCATGGCTTGCATGGCCATAAATATGTTTTGATAGACAAGTTTGATAAAGGTTCGTTTATCCTCATCTGAATACCCCGCTCCGTGGATAATTCTCATCTGCTTTATAAACGTTGATTTGCCAGATTCTCCAGTTCCTGCAAGAAGGAAGAAGAAAGTGAATGTCATGTTTACATCCAGAACAAATGAACGTCAAATTAAATTAAAATTCATCCCACTGACATACTGCAATTGAACGAATTTTAAGTAAGTCACATGTCACCAACGCTTCCTCTCACGTCATTAGGAATACTGCGAATTTCTCAAATGAATTTATGCACCTTCCTCTGCAGTAGTAAGCAAGGAATTTGCTACATCGGTGTCACCCAAGAAACGACACAGTGACCGTGATTAGATACATAACTAAATATCGGCTCTGTGATGTTACCTTGAACTTCACTTTACAAGAAACTGAGAAATCAAATTGCTCTAGATTTTGAAACGATGTCAGATATCAGGCCAACATATAGATGCGATGCAGCTTCAAATGAGGAGATGACATGTAATGTAATATTATGTCAATAATGCCAACATTCGTCATATTCTCGTATTGGAAATCTCCATCCCCGTACCTTGGCCTCCATTAAAGTAACACAATTAGATATTACCAGAGTCAGACAGCGCAAAAGAGAGGAGCATTATTGTCCGTACAATAGGACAGAGGAGGACCAACGACAGCAGAAAGCTCATTTCATTAATTTAATTTCATAACAGAATCTGATTAGGGGTAAGGCTACACCAAAGTAATCCAATTACGTATGTACCTCTTGATGTCTTTTCAGTTGGAAGAAGAAGCAAGAAGAGAGTAGTATAATACGATTACTGCATTTGTCGCAAAAATCTCAGTCACTTGTTGAGGGGCAAAACTAGGTACTATTTTGATTCGTCTCGAATTTCAAAATGAAATTTGATGGGTAAGTTTTTCAAGTCGAGGGTAACTGAGGACTGCATATTCCTTACACTTGTGTAAGTCGCTTGTCAGTCTTAAATTTGAAATTGTAATATAAAGAAAGTGACGATGAGGATGAAGACATGCCTCGCCCATCGGTCAGCATTACCATAGGAAAAGAGGTGGCTGCGGGAAAGGAAGTGAGATCCTTTACGTCAACAGATAAGAGGATCTTTCTGAGCTAATTGAATTTGTGAAAGTAAGTAAGGAAAAATGAAAATTTCTTCTGTTCCTTTGAAAGGCATTTTCTCACTCCCAAGATGCAATAATGTACCATCAGACGTCTGTACGACATCATCATTTCGGTTATTCAAGGTCAGACCAACCCGCAAAAACTATTTCACCTATTTGCATGTTCCACATTTTCCCATCATCGTATCATCGACACCTTTCCTGGTTGCAATAATGAACCGGCGGAAGGGACGATGTCGATTAAGAAATTACGATATTTCTCCATGTGAACTGATTCGATTTGCAATGTCAGATTTGTATTTGGGATAGATGGGTTTGGCAAAATGATGGTATTTACACAAAGCGGATTTCACTCTACATTTAATGAGAAATTGCGGTGTCACTTTGAGAACACACGCGCGTCCTTTGTCACAAAGTAAACTCCAAAGACTTCAAAGACTACACTGAATGCTGCCTAAGGAAAGCCCCCTGCCACTGCCACCAATAATAATAAGTAGTGCCTGCTGCTTCATGAAGGAAATTTGTGTAGTGCCACCATAAATACCATGCTTGCTGCTGGTGTGATGATGAAGGAAGATGAAGACATGCTATCGAATCCAAAGCCAAGTGATTAATGCCTGCCTCTGTTAGTGACACTTGAGTTGAGACATAATCATAGTCACAGAGAGACCTTGATTGTTCTTCCAATTTAGTGTAATTCTGCAAGGTGGTGCAATTGGTGGTGTGTTGACTTTGTAGAAACAAAGTGAAAGATCAAACAAAGAGAAAAACTGGTGGTAATCGTCTCCTCCTGTGTGGTGCAAAATTAAAGTTCTCTTTCATCCGAGTGAAACTCTGTCTTCTGCATATATCCACTTTATCATCCTAAGTTTCCCTCAACCAAAGCAATCCATAAAACAACGTGCAAAATTTTAAACGTGTAAAAGCAAGTGTCAAAAGTGAGGAATGCTTCACTCTTTTGGATACCTGCAACAACCTAATCTCGGTGCATTATTTCTATCGTTCTGCAAATTTGAAATTGGGAAATAGTTGTGTGATGACGGTGATGATGATGATAATATGGTGGATGAATGTGGTGCAAAGGTATATAATAATAATGCCTCCAGACTTCAAAGAAAAAGAGCACACAATCTACTTGAAAATGAATCTGATAATCTCATTTCACTTCATCTTTCAATCACTTTCTCGCCTCACCTCACTCACTCACTATCAATTTTCACTTTGTGTGCGTGGTGCTTCCACCACCATCATGTCTTGTCAATGTCACGTCATCTATATACCAAAAGGCAAGGTTGAAGCCGGATATGATGCCTCCATAACATCTCTACTTGACACATACGAAACAATCATGTAATGAAAGTAGGTAGCAAAATGAAAGTGGGTGAGAATTTGACTCGTTTACTTTCACCGACTTCCACTTTCTGCTCTTTTCTCAAACAAACAAACAAAAGTGAAGTGGAATCAAAGGAATTGGAATTATTGCAATTGCTTTCACTCTCTCTCTCTCGGCACTTGAGTGTTCTGTTGAGTCACCGCAAGGCCTTCCTCTCCTATCATCTATCTTTATTTCACATTTCTCCACTAAAATGCATCAAATCTATGTAAAATCTCCAAATCAATTGCCCCAAAAAATACTGTAATTGGCAGCTCCATTAGAATCTCTTTCTTTCCACAGTTAAGGGAACAAGGGACACTTTGTAACAACCCAAACTTAACAACGTCGTCAACTTTGTCCAATAATCCTTGAACCGTTGACGTCGTCATGGAAGATTTGATCAAACCGGCCTAGTTTCGTTTCCCTGGCAACAAAAGCCAAATGTCTCCTTGTCCACGCAGCTGAACTAAGACACAAGCTGTAAGGAACTTCTTCCCGTGACCATATTAATTTAGAAATGTAGTCTTTTCACAGGTCTAATTTGAAAAAATCGACCATCCTGCGGCTTTGGAGTACCGATTGTATCTAAATTTGAGTTAAGGAAGGGCTAAACTTGGCCGGTTTGATCAAATACACCAATGCAAGTCAGCAATTGTCAGGCAAGGCAAAGCTGCCGAAGCTTGTTCCAATACCCAACCTGTGTCCCTTGTTCCCTAACTGTCCTAACCCCTCTAAACACAATTAATGAGGCACCCAAAGTAATATTTTTGACACTTTAAAAGTCTTACCAAGAAGTAGGAGTTTAAGTTCTCTTCTGGCATCCCTCTTGTCCCTCCTCAACTGTTTTTCAATCTCTTGATTGATCCTCTTCTGCTCCTTGGCCTCTTCAGAAAGACAACACGCCATCATTTGACCTCCTCCCCCTCTCTCACTCTGGACAGAGGGACAGAGGACGAGACGACGAGGAAGATGATAAGTGTTTTAGCTCAGCTAGTCCTGATGAAAATGAAGAAGACAATAATAATAACGATAGAGGTTTGATGACTGTTTTTGAAGAGAGGACGGTGGTGATGAGGATGGTCGTCTTCCCTTGTGTGCACAAATATGATGAGGGCGAGAAAATGATGATTACAGGAGAAACGTTAAGAAGAGAGGAGAGTCGTGTGTGTGTGTGTGTGTTTAAAATGTGTTGGGTTTTTATTACTTGTAATATATACTTTTTAGAGCCATAATAAGAGCCATACCACCAACCAACCACTACTACTTTTAAACACTGCACAACTATCAACTCTTCTTCTCTCATTCACCTCTTTTTCCTTTTCCACACACACACACACACCAGACCAGACCAGACCACTACTCTTTATACCATCCATTCACCAAACCAGGAGCCTCAGTCTGAGTCTACACAGCCTACGCTCTCTTTAAACACGTATATTGGAGCCCCACCGCACTGCATTAAACCTATACCGTTGTGGGATAGCCTGCCTCATTCGATAAACCTGACTCGTCGTTGTTGGAGGATAGCCCATTGCCAGCCAGCCACCACGACACTCTCTTCTTCTTCTGTGAGAGAATGCACACAGGATGATGATGCGCAGGAGCACACACCTCTCGGTATAATAGCATCAGCAGAGGCAAAGAGGCTCGTATACTTTCTCTCACTTTCACCTCACCTCATTTAACTCCACCAACTAATTAAGCCTCATTACCACCGGTGAGGAGGATTATTATGACAGCCAACCATCCCACCTCTTTTAACTTTTATAATATACTTTTGTGTGTCAATCTCTTCTCTTTCTCTATGCATAAAGTGGTTCATAAATTAATGGCTTTTAGTTGAGGTTCAATTTGATCTTCAAAATCCCAAGTTTTCATTTAAGTTTCGTATCTTTTTAAAATGTGTCCAGAAGAGGAAAAGGGCTGCACTTTCTTTCTCTTCCTCAGTCCAACACTTTGGTAGTGTGTAATGACTGTTTTTTTTTACATTGTTGAATGTATAGTCACTCATTGATTGGGGTTTCCTATAATATATGCTTATACCATGCTCAAAAACCTAATGATTAATCTATGGAGGAAATACCTCAACCTCTCTATTCAACTTATAGCTTGTTAAAAGAGTGCTCTTCTTCTATCATAATCATGGTATTTATTTCGCAAGTATATACATATTCGATTTCATCTCCATTCATGCAGCTTTCAAGTACAGGGCATCTAATAAAGTCTTTACAACAAGCCAAAAAAAGAGTGAAACTTATGGCATATAATTCCACCGACCGGGGCACTCTGCGACTTATGAATCTTTTGGTGTTGTGAAAGCTTAATTACTGTATCCATCCATTCGTGTTTTTATTATGCTTGTGTTTGTGACATGTTCTTGATAAGATAATTTGAACGAGGAACAGAGAAATATATCAAGTATATGTACCGGAATGAGGTAAGGTGAAAAGAGAATGGAATAATGCTTTCTCTTCCAATTATTCTTCTCTCCAGTCTTTGTTTTTGTCTTTGATTTACTTGCTTTTGAAATTCCATCACCATTTAGTAAGTACCACGTGGTTTAATTATAAATAACGTGTTGACAATACATATTGAAACCCTAATACAAT
>JAQIWU010001358.1:0-16998 GCA_034696445.1 Isotomiella minor
GGATTGGGAAAAAGCAGTTCAACTGACTGTCTAAACAGGACCAAACTTTTACTCGTGTCTATAAATGTTGAAAAATAGGCTAAACCCCCTTTTAACCTTTATGGATGGGATGGGTTCGGGTGATTCGTAAAAGACTGCGTCTTTTAAGCTCCAACGACAGGGTAGTTTCTCTTCTCATCAACCAGACAATGGAGAAAGT
This sequence comes from Isotomiella minor, assembly GCA_034696445.1. NCBI lineage: Eukaryota > Metazoa > Arthropoda > Collembola > Entomobryomorpha > Isotomidae > Isotomiella > Isotomiella minor. The sequence continues at coordinate 200 of JAQIWU010001358.1, forward strand.
TCCAAGTTCCTTTATTTTGAGGCTTCGACGTTGCAACTTGCAACATTTTTCTGACCTTCTTTTTAATTTCTCAAAATGTTTATCAATGATTTTTTTGGTTCAAAATCGATTCATATTTCTCACCCCAGTACCTTTACCTGACCATTTCCGTCATAGTCGTTTCGAAACATATCTTATTCGAGTTATCTGTTGCCATAACGGCACGAGGCAATGAAATCCTGTCTGAATATGGTAAAAGGCGATGGGAAGATAACGATAAATGATACACCTACAATTTTATGCGCATTTTTAGGGAAGATAAATTTTAATTTATGATGGCATAATGTGCAGCCATTAGCCAACTACAATTAAAGATACGTTCTTTTTTCTATTACTGTTGGCTTCAAAAACTTTGGAACTGTGCCTGGGGGATTAACGTTATCGTCACATTCGATCTTAGTATAGGTACATAACAAAAAATTATGACACGCAATTGAAAAATTGATGGTAAGGGATTAGAAGTTTGGTCTATTTGCATATTTTTTTGACAGCTTTATCGCATCGTGCTCATTAATTAAATCTAACCCCTTCCCTATCCTGGCTTGTCGAACTTGCTTTCGAGATTTATTTCTGTTCAGCTTAAAAAGATTACGTACCTTCGTGGTTGTGCAAATGACTCAGGCAGCAGTGTTAATCGTTTTAGGCGTGCGCGATAGCTTTTTTATGGTGATGTCGATGTCGGTTGTGGACGTGATGGGAGGAAAAAGGTAAAAAGAGAAAGCAAATGAGTGATCCTGTTTGATTTTGCAAATGAGTAAAGTAGAGTAGAGAAGACATTGAGCATTGCATCGTCACTTCCCGTTCCGGAAGTCCCTTATCTGCATATCTGGGTCACCCACCCTCCATTATTGCACTTCTAGATGACCTGGAGCCGTCTAATGGCAATGACACCATGATTGATACACGAAATGAAACCGCAGCTATAATCTCCATCCTCTTCGATGATCGATCCCTGAGAAAACAATCGTTTTCCTTCTCCGCATTATTCATTCTCTTTGTTCTTATGAGGTAAAAAATACAGTGATGATAAGCGATTTATGATGGAGTTGAAAGAAAGTGCGTATGATTTATGCCAGCCGTGTCCAGCATTCAGAAAACTTTATAATTCGGCATAGGAAAGGGGAATAAACGGGATACCTCGCGCTCCCCTTCTCAGTTCACTCTGTTGACCTATTAGAGTTCATACGTCATTTATTTATCGATTTATCATTTCATCTTTTCTTGAAGAAATCAGATGAATAAATTGCTTGCTGTTGACAGCGTAACATTAGTCTATAGTATTTACTAATAGTAGGTAGGTATATAATGTTGAGTCCAATAAGTTCGGTCAATGATTGACAATTGACTGAACCAAGTAATAGGAACTGAATAATTCAGAGGTTAAAAGGTGTTTCGCTTCACTTGGTTTCTTTTCTTCTCGTTCAGTTTATTATTGATTCGGATTTTTTAAAGTCGATACTTATACAAACTCATAAGGAAGTTGGAGTAAAGAATAATCGGTTGATTTGGTCGTCCGCCCTGCCCTTAATATGTCTTTCTATTTTTTAATCATGTGTTGCGTTGGGGCAAAAAGGAAACTTAAGGATAGCAAATTTGTAATGGAATTTTATCTTGTCGGTTGCATATTTATCAGCACCACCACAAAAAGTTGCAAGATGCAAGCCTGATAAAGGTTAACCAGTTAACGAGGCTTTTGAAAGTGGAAGTGGTAAATTGTAACCAAATTGTCTAATTAGTTCAAGTGTGCCTTGTCAAATGTCAATGCAGTTGCATTCAGAGGAGTCAAATTAAGATACAGTTTGAATGGAACAAAGCATGCAGATGAAGAAAGTTTTAACGTATGGGTTTAGACTTCATGATGAAGTCGTTAATATCAGGACAGGAGAAGAATGGGAAATGTAAAATGTCATTAGTATCACTATCATCACATTCTCTAATGATGAAGCTGATATGAAACTAAATTAGTTTCCCCTCCTCTAATCGTCAAACTGTAGCAATGCCGCCCGAGGAGGAAGTGTCTAATAAAACAAGCAAATAATTCTGTGCGATGCGATGCGATGATTCACTGTTTGTTGCTATGTCTTTGTACTCTCGACTAATTCGTTATGTTAACCTCACAGGGGGTGGAGTAGTGCGTATAGAGAGCTGCTCTGTGCGTGTCAGTATGACAGTGCGAGCGAGTTAAAAACAATCCATTAAATTGGACGCAGTGGCACTACGCACCTCTGGGGAGCCAGAAACTTGTCCTCATGGCGTGGCATAAAAGAACCATTAGGATGTGCTTTTCCCATTCATTTTATCTTTGTACTCTTCCACAGAGAGATGAGTACGAAACGTGTCCTGCCATCAGCCAAATGAAAGGGAAGAATGAAATGTTGACCTTAATATAGCGTACATGTAGCCAATGGATCCGGCAATTCAAATCCAGATTCCAATAGCAAGTTACTTCCATTCCATTCTGCAGTGAATAAGAGAGTACCATTGAACTCCAGCGAACTGGCGATTCAAACTAGAGTTTCAAACAATAGAAGCTAATCGATTCATGATGGCGATACGATGCCTTGTTAGCAGAGAGCAAGGATCAATTTTATTCAGAGACACAATAATTGTTAATGTTCGTTCCGTGACAGCGACAGTTACTTAAAACGAAGCAAATAAACGTCGTTGTCGCTTCTATCGCCAGTGCAGCTATTTCTTTTATTGCTGGCGCAGTAACCTGTAAAATTGATTAAATAAGGTCTATCCTGTTTTCACGAATAAAATGCGTTGGCATCAAAATGACTTCTGATTCCAATTTCGCTTCGTTCGTACGCACGAAACAAATCACAGTTGTCATCCCAGTAGAAAGACAGGACACACAATCTAGTAACTATCGTGTTACACATGTTAGATGGATCCAATGGATCAGATTAAACTAAGGCAGTTCTAAATGTCATGTAGATTTACAAAGCTGCATGACATTATTATAGAGAACATCTTTGGGTTGGGTCGCAAATTACAGAACCCTGCCCTTTATCATTTGGGTTGGGGATGAACGAGCAATGAATTGGAATTGGTGTGTCAGCAATGAAAGTGATCCAGGGATCAGACAGAAGGGTGGGTTGATATATGGTAATATGTATTTCAACATTGAAAAATGGGCAATTGATTAAAATTTATGTAGGGTGAGGATGTGTGCCACACGCCAATGCGCATAAATATAAAGCCATGAAAATGAAGGTTGTGTGTCGATTCGAAACTTCATCTTGTTTTCCTATAAAAGAGACTGTGTGTATGAAAGTCAGAGGATTTTCCGTTCCAGTTTTTTAATTAAATGACGCATGTTTATTCATTCAGTTATTGTTCGTGTTTAGTACTTCATTAAGGAAAAAGCGAGTAAGCATAATGAATGAGACACATTGAGTTGACTGGTGGGTGAGCTAGGGTAAAAGTGAACAAGGGAGAGATTACTACAATACTGCTCTTTGTAGTTGTGGCTTGTGGTTACCTGTTTAGCTTTACATCTATCTGGTTACGTAGAGTCAGAAAGCCGCAACTGTAAGCAAGTAGGTCTTTGTTGATGTCATTAAGTAATGTCACGTACGTGTAGTAATAGCTGATAAAAGCATTATTTAATGACAACATGCGATATTTCAAGTAAGTGCAATAATTGGTGTCAAAGTCAAGTCCTACATATGACAACAACGGCAGTAAAGTCACCTCTTTTCAGCTTAATGACTTCGGTTTATAGAGTTTTTATTATGAGGGAGGCAAGGCTGAGCCCGCCCCAGTGAAAGCGGGTTTCCGTTAACACTTTCTTCGACGTAATGGTGGTGTGCCGCAAGTTAATTGATTCCGCGAATCTTTTTGTGAGTAAAAAGCAATAACAAGAAAGCTGGCTGGTGGTGCAAGATGAAAATGAAAAGGGCGAGATGGAATGAATAGGAGAGAGGGTGGAGGAGTGGGGAAGAGAAATGGCGTTGCCTGACATTCATGGACTTTTACTAGGAATACTTGGATTAGTTAGTATTAGCAGTAGACTCCTCTTCTGGAGCTTCATATATCGATTAATGAAGTTTGTCAACCGTGGAGCTCACAAACTTATTTCACTATACGCTCGCCCGGAAGGAAGTGAGGGGGTGGGTGCGGCACTAGAGAATTTGCTGTCACGGTTTGTATGGGATCCTCGTAGTTCTTTGCTTCACGTAGACTTGTAACTCGCATGAAGATTGATTTGTTTTCATTTCATTTACATGCATGGATCGGATGAGTTTGTGCTGTCGGATCTTTTTTCCGATGAATACTAACAAAAGTGGATGGTGAGTCCATGCCACAACGGAAACTTTCTTGTGACGTGGTTAATTAATGTACTTCCCTGTGTCACTGACTGTGCAAATGCAAAACGGTTTTACAATGTTTGATTTAATTGAATTTACGAAACCACACTTCTAATGATTTGCTCCAGTTTCCTTTCTATAAGGCGTTATGTCAGACACTAATGCTCTACGCACGCTTCCACTTCTCTCAGAAGTTTAAAGAGATGGAGGAAATAAAGTATTATTCCGGGAATGAGACACCAGACTGGGGAAAATGAGGAAAGGGCAAGAAAAATGAAGATGGCGATAGGGTTGATAATGTTATATTTTGTGTGCTGGTATAGCGAAAGTGAAAGTACCATGCTGAACGAGTTACTTTCTTGCAGGGCTGGGCAACGAAGTTTTGGCGTGTCAGCCGAAAGAAAGCAAAAGCAATGACAGCATTTTCCTAAAACTCTTGTCCAGTGAACTTGCGTTCTTGAGAGAAAGTTAAGTTTGAAGAATAGATTTTGTTGATTGAGGTATGGAGGAGGGTGGGGTTCGTCACGAACGCACAACTAATTCTCAGAAGTTCAACCTTGAAATTGAAGCTTGCAAATGCAGGATATGGAACAGTGACAAATATGCTATGCTCTTGAGGGAAATATTAATTTGTTGTTTGTTTGAAGTTAGAAAATGGAAATGCGTGTCTTCAGTTTACGGCTAAAATAAACTGCAATTCATAACCTCAAAATCTAAGCCGCAACAGAGGTTTTGACAAGATAAGATGTGTATTCAGAATACTTTGTTTTGACATCTGCAGTATGATGCGTGTGGCTATTCCTTTTGCTTCATGGTGTTTTTACTTTCCAAGTGAAAGTTTGTTGCATTTCATGGTGCACGGCAGCTGTGCTAAAAATTATTGAAAAGAAGGGATTCTGTTTTTGGGATGCATTATTATAGACATGTGCTCCAGCACTGGTATTACAGTGTTGTTATTATGGAAACAGACAAGTTTTTTCTGAAGACTTTAACTTTTTTCCACAGAATGGGGGTGTTCTCTTCTCGGGTCCAAAGTGTTAACTGCATAAAATAAAGTACAAAATGCCACTACTGATTTTATCTTGTGTGTGTACGATGAACATATCGTTTGAAAAATGGTTTTTAGGAGGCAGTGACACGCTTCACAAATTTGGGCTCTACTAATTCATCTTCTCATTCTTTAGACGAAGTAAGCAAAGCATCAAACCGAAGTAGTGTCTTCTGTAACAAATTGAGCTTGTGTGTGACCTGTAATATGCTTTCTTTTACATCTTTCTGACGGAATTTGAAGTTGCTGCTGCTGCTGCGTGCCAGTAGTTCGGGTTATATATTGGGTACATTATTACATTTCGCGTTGAAACAGGGAAAGGGGTGAGTATTGTAGGAACTGAATTCAGAATTTTTGGGTCGAATCTTCTAGAGGAGAAAGAAACATCTTCTTCCTTCCTTTTATTCTTTCTCGTCTGAAGAAACCTAGCATTTTTTTCTCGCTATGCATGCGATGAAATGTTCTGAAACATGAAAATGTATTTTCTGTTCCTTTCCATCTAGCGCATCATCAGTATCAGGATAAATTGAGGGAATAGGATTCTCCATGCCTTTCCATTAGTTCTCCTTTCATTCGTCGTTCTTCTCTTCCTTCCTTCTGCACCGTTTCCATCTTAATCTATTAAAGTAAAAGTAAATGTGAATTCTTGAACTGAAACCACTTCATTTTCGGAGAATTATCTGTCAGTCTCCAGTTGATGACGTTACCTATTTTGGTTTTGCCATTTCCATTCAAAGTGCATCTTCATCTCATCTCTTATCATCATGCGTACCCCTACATGGAATAATTTAAAAGTCTTTCACAGTCAAGTTTTTTTCTCGTTTCCAAGAGAACGAACGCTCAATGTAAAATGGTAAATGATGATGGTTTTAATATTATTGTGAGTTTTCATTAGTTTAATGTTCAAAGTCCACAAGAGCTCCTTATTTTATAAGTGGGTGTGCGTCGTTCATAATGCAGCAAGCTTTAGCTTCCTCATTGTTTAAAGACGGAACAAAAACCGTGTCAAGTGAAGTCAAGAGGGCGAGGAGGGTGCGAGAAGGAGTAAAAAGATATAAAATGTTGAAAAAGGGAGGATTGAAGATCAGATCATGAGGATGTCCATTAAGAGAAGATTAGAAAGGCTGGCTGACGACGAGTCGAGTCGAGTCGTCTGACTGGACTTTCCCTTAATGCGTCAGTCAATGGGGAAAAGGTAGTAAAAGCTTGTTTGTGTGATAGTACGAGAGAAGCTTATGTTTGGTTGTTCGTGCGTATTGTATTGTATCATGCGGTGCGGGCCTGCTGGAGAACGGAGAGACTTTAAATCTTTTTTCCTTATGATGTAACACTATTATTTTGCTGCTGGGATCCTATTACGTAAATACCTTCATTGTTCACTATAACCCTGTACACATGTTATCATCATGATGATTATGGAGGAGGGTGAGGAAAGAAGAAAAGTGCATTTTGCTACCACCTGGCCTACTCCAACATTTGATGTTTGAATTGGACATCTGCTCCCTTGCGCTCTCTTCAGCTCATGCTTTTATCCTCCCTCCATCCAATCCAATGTCATGCGCTTTCTCCCTTGATCGAACGAAGCTTCGAAACTCTTTCATCTTGTGTCATGCCTTTTTCAGTTGCTGTTAAAAATTTACACTTTCTGGACTCATTCAAAGTAATGACATTTTAATTTTAATAGGTTAGGAGAGGACAGGTGGAAGATCACCCAAAGTGAGTCACAAATGCTATAGCGACGAATAACAAGTTCAGAAAGTGAGCTTGGCGTAAATTTGTGCGCATTAATTTTTATCAGGCAATTATTACTCATTTTAATGCGAGTATGGGGATTTTAGCATTATTGAGAAAGATGTGCAAGTGTCATGCACTTGTTCCTGTTGCCTAACTTTTGAATGAGTCATGTCACGAATGCTACTTCCTGTCATCAAAATCATCATCATAATCATGAAGTTCAAGATGATGTGGTGAAAGGCTCATAACAGTCATCTCATAATCCATATTGAGTGAGCAAATGCATGTATTGAAGGGGATTATGGACACATTTGAGAGATTCCAAAAAACCTTGAATTTTTATAGACGAAGTTGAGTGCTAAAAATATACACAACATACTTTTTTGTAGCATCATAAAAGTGGCAGCAATCAAACGAAGGATTCGGCGAGTTCTTGTGTGCCATCCTTTTCAAGAAAAGTAAACATTTCACCCCTTTTAAATCAAACATACTAATAATTCTAATCAACGAGATGACTGTACAGTTTTATTTATTTATTTTCACATGCAAAATGTTGCCAATTGACGCATCATCATTCAATTAAAAAATTAAATTACAACCAAGGTCGAAGTTTGGATCTTTTGCTGCAATTGCATTGTAGGATAACAATTTTTGTGGTACCTCTTTCTATACGTCCTGTCTTGGTCTTCTGTCTATCTAAATATTTAGGGATGTTCAATTTTTTAACACCACTGGACGTGTCGAACAGGAAGATGCATGTCTAATTTTAAAAACTTGACATCCTACGTTCAGTTTACTCTATTTTTGGTGTTATATTTCGCAGTTATTTCGTAAATAAATGGTTTATGAAGAAATTATATTTGGCTTTACGTTATGTTATTATGTGCCAACTCGTAAAACGTTCCCAAGAATCATCCAAATCTAAACAATGATTTCCAATGGTCTGGCGATACAGTAAATAAATGATACCCCCAACTACGCATTTGAAACCTCTCTTGACCCCTGTCCTCCATCAAGAGAGGATGTACAATTGTTTTTCTTCATTATTCTGTGAAATTAGTAAAAAAAAGAAAGTATATTTATGGTGGCGTTGTGGCGAGATGTTTATTGACTTTACAAAGTTTGTTGTTTGAGTGCTCTTTTTGAGTAAGTCATTTAATGTCATTAAAAGCAATTTGGTTGGCAAATAAGGGCAAAGACCTACACGATTCTTGTTTGTGTAATATTGTTTCTGCGCCAAGATTGGGATTGGGAGGAATATTATAGCTATGATGATCGTTTTGGCCGATGGTAGTGGTGGGACGGGGTGTTGTTTCATTTATTTGATGTATGTGTTTGATTATTTGGTACAAGTTTCAGGTCTGGTTTAACATTTTTTCCCCTTTTTTCACAAGTTAATTGTGGGCTGAATGTACACAATCGTAATGATGCGGTTGGGTAGACGATTGTGTAGGATGGAGGATGGTTGACATAAGAGTTTTGTTCTTAAGATCATAGTTTTGCCATAGCCTAAGGATATTTGGTTTTCGTGCTATGCCACTTTCAGTTCTCGAGTTCAATTCAATTCAGATCACGAAATGGCAATGCAGAGCAGAATGGTTTAGGATTATTGCTGTTTTATGGAAGTGGAAAGATCACAAACTGTTCCTTTTTTAAAGTGAGAGTGAGAAGGTTGGGTCATCAATCAGGCGCACTTGTCTTTGTCTTATCCCATATACCAGTACCAAACACCACAGAAGAGTTTCCTGGAATGAATCTCATTCCTGGAAAGGGTATCGATTGGTGCTTCCTCACACGTAATCAGTAAAAAAATGACGCGTGTTTCTGATTCATAGCTTTGGCTAGAAAAATGCGGAGGTGAATTGTGAATAAAGAGATTATTGCATTGAACTTTCTAATTCTCATTCTTTCATTGTTTTAATCTCACATTGAAATTGCAATTTTCTTGTTTGTTGCAGTGAACAAAGTATAGCATCGGCCCGTGCCTCCGTAATGATATACGACGAAGGGAACAAGAAGTGGGTCCCCTCTGGCACATCTTCTGGTCTATCGAAAGTTCACATTTACCACCACGTGGTGAACAACACGTACCGTGTAGTGGGGAGAAAGCTACATGACCAAGAGGTCGTCATAAATTGCTCCATTCTCAAAGGTCTGAAATACAACCAAGCGACGCCAACCTTCCATCAATGGAGGGACAATCGCCAAGTGTACGGACTCAACTTCAGCAGTAGGGATGATGCTGAGGCTTTCGCATATTCCATGATGATGGCTGTAGACGCGCTCAATAATGCCACTCCAGGGCCTCCAAGACTGGCTATGAATTCTAATCATGCTCCCCCTCCTCCCACTGCGAATGGGACACTGAATAACCATGTTCAGCATCAACCATTACCACCAAATAACAACAATAACCACCCACATATTCCTCATGAGGAGGACATGGGGTACAGGTCCATGACTAGAGAAGATGCGGCAATTATTACAGAACGGAGAATGTCACAGCCGCAAGGTAAGGAGTCCGCTAACAGGAACTTTTAAGCATAGTTCTTTACACTTGTATTTTCTGTTTTGCAGGAGGAATCATGCCCGCATTAAATAGTCCAAATGCACCAAACGTAGTTCAAAATCAAAGTAATTCCAACGCACCTCCTGGACATCACCGGACGAATTCTGCGCCCCATCCTCCACCTCCTCCATCAATGCCAATGCAAGGTGCTGGTGGTGGCGGGGGCCCTCCGCCACCTCCTCCTCCAATGCCAAATGGGCCATTATCCAAAGGGGGCGATGGGGAAACGGGGTCTTTAGCTGCAGCCCTCGCTCAAGCTCAACTGAAAAGGGCAAATAGGCCTCAGCCAGATGCAATAAGTACTACAAGTACTAGCAGCAGCAGTAGTAGTGGGAGTGCTAGCAGTGGAAGTCTTTACGGAACTTTGCGGGGTGGAAGAGCTCCAGCCACGAATGGTACGGCTGAGACCGGAACTCCGGCCGGAGGAACATCGCTGATGGACGAAATGGCAAAAACTTTAGCAAGAAGGAGAGCAATGTGTAAAGAAAACTCAGCCCCAAATCTTCCTTTACAAAATGGACAGGTAGCTGTGACTAATTTAAGCATGCCAATTAATGTCACATCACTATTAGACTCTAAATCTGTTTTTTTTCAGGATCACGAAGAAGAATCTAAGCAGATTATAGGTGCCGGTAAAATGAAGGAAAGTCCACCTTCACCTAAAACGAACCAAAGGAAGCGAACAGGCTCAGACACATCTTCGGGCATTGTAATGAACGGAGCCTCAACAAATGGTTATGACAGTGAATTAGAGTCATTAAAACAAGAGATACTCAAAGAAGTTAGGAAAGAGCTTTCCAAAGTCAAAGCCGAAATTATTGATGGTATGTTTTCGATCACTTGTTAACAATTCTTCTGGTATAACTGGGGATTGAGCACTGTTGTATTTGTTTACAGCCATAAAACTGGAGCTGAATAGGAGATAAACGTTTTCCATTTTTAATACTTTATGGAATATCAAGTGAATCCACCGATCGCAAACATCTACATCACAGACGAATTTACACATGCAGAACGCTACCCTATAATCTGTATAAACCTATCGAATCCTGAACTGTAAGAAGAAGAAAAATACAGCAATTGAATAACAGTCTTATTGTGAACGTCTCTTGCAAAATATTAGCCAGTATTGTCATGGGTTTGAGTTAAATAACGTAAATTTCAATTGTGCTATATGCATTAAATTGTTACTGTAGAATAGGTGCCTGACACTAGAAGTTCACACGAAACAAGTTGAACAATTATCGAACGTTTATATTAATCAGTCTTAGGCTAATATAATGTTATCAGTTACTGCAGAGTATTCCAATCCTGAAGACAAGAAATAGTTTCTGTTCCTATGCTATATATAATACAGCTTATGTACGTTTGTTCTAACTCACAATTGTAACACTACTAATTAGTAGCTTCGGATAGAGTAAGGCTAAACGATTTTACGTAAATTTGCAATGGTAGAAGCAGGGTATTATTATAGGTAGATTTTTGATTCCCCATTGTGCAGATTCTTGGCTAAAAGTATGTTGCGATCTTGTGATTGAAATGTGTCATTTGCTTGCAATTCTGTTTTTTACGCTTTCATCATGACTTTTTCGGAATACGAATAATTACAATTTTACGAAATGATTTTGACGACTCTTCCAGGGCCATTTCCTTGCAAAATTACTGTTCTATTCTACATCTTAATGCAGATAAGATTTCTCTGTACTATTGTTTATTTCCTACAGCTTTTCCCAATGTGTTCGTTCAGTGAGTAATAATAATCGTTCCATTATAAGAAAATGCCAAAATATTAGACAAATAGCCACAAGTTGTACGCATAATTGGAAGTTAAGGTTATCGAAATACGTTAGACCTATAGTGACAAGACGGCAAGAGTCAAAAGAATGAGAGTTAATCTGTTTTATACTACTTGACTTATAACTTCAAATTGTCTATTAGATCTTAACATGTAATCAAACTGAAGAGCACTTTTTAAAAGTAGACCTGTTACTACATCCTCGCAATATGTAGGATTTTTCAACTTCCGAATGAGACAAAATCGTTTCTGTGGTAACAAGGGAGTAATCTTTACTAGACTACTAAAACTATACAAACTAAAAACCGTTCCAAAAACTGATTTGCTCCAAAAGTTGTCCCCTTACGTTTGTATCTTTTAAAATCTTTTGTTAACCTCTTTGTTACTACTAGCTAGGAACTTCAAGTCGCATTCCCTGAAGAACTTATGGAACTGATTATGATTACTCAAAAGTTCAAAAGAGGAAACGATTTTCTCCGCGCTTTAAGGTAAAGTAGTAATCGAAGCCGAATTCATTTCCATCGTTTCTCCACTTCTGTGTCATTTTAATAATGTTTTGGACCACACCAGTTGATCGAGTTGTCGACACACTTCACACACGTTCAAATGTATCTTTAATCCTGTATTTATTTTGACGTATTTCCATTTTGTAAGTGTTAACCGTATGTGCGCAAATAGAAATATATTATGGCGATGCGACGAACAACTGAAGTTTGTACGAGTAGAATAGTAATTTGCTAATTAAGTTTTTGTAGGTGTCTGTCTGACGATTTCAATCAAACGGTTGCAATATTAAATTAAAGTTGGAAAACCAATCTCGCATGGTTAATTTTATTTTTTTGAAGCTTCATTTTGCTTGAAGAAGATTCGCTTTTAGTATTGAGAGCAATAGCATGAAACGCAATCAATCCTATAATCCTACCACGATATTTAAAGTTAATTTAGCACCTCTCATAATACGGTAGTTTCTGTGGTTCTTGAGAAATCTTTGAGAGTAGAAATTGAAGTACAGTCTTATTGCTCAAATCAAGGGAGGTATTTAAATGGTGGTACGTCCCCATGTCAATTATCATAACTACTAGCATTTACGTACTGGATGGCTGCATCTTGATTTTCCATTCCAGCTATCCCTCCTATTTGCTTGCTGCAGTGCTCGAAAATTTTGCTGAAAGTCTGCCTCTTTAGGAATGTTTATGCAAAATTTTGCTGCAAACAATTTGACTGAAGTGAAGAATATTGTGACTTCACGTGCTCGATTCACTTTTTCCATAAGCTTTTTATCTTTTCAAAGCAACGAAAACTTGCATGGTGAAAGTAGCTTAGTCTTCTTGATTCATGATATGATTTGGCAAGTCGCAATCATTGTTACGATGGAGAAAAGGAAAGTCGCTGATACCGCAGTGGGATTGATTAAAACGTACGAGATAGGTTGACGATCTAGGCCAAGGAATATAAGCGTTGATTTTTTAATTTTTTAAAAATGTATAACGATATTATGACTTTATAGAAGATCGTGCATCGCCTCAGAATTATTTGCTGCGTAGGAAGGTACATTTTCCTTTGATGATTTTTATCATGATAGGTGCTTAATTAGGGCGTAAAGTTTTTCATTTCTCGCTGTGCATATAGAAAATATACACTTAATTGCAACTAAGCATGCATCTATAAAAATGTATGCAGGATGAAAATGTCAAGACTAAGTCACATGCATTGTGTTACACTCATAAATTTAACTTGTTATATACAATACTCAAAATGTCAGTAGTATCATTAGTTGTACGTGTATTGATAATAAAGTTTTTATTAAAATTGACGACGGTATGACCTTATCCTCAAGCCCGAAGTCCATTAAAGGAGCTTGGCATTGGAAGCGAGCAGTTCTGAAAGAGACATGTAATTAATTACGTAGACAAGAAAAGGAAATATGCTATGGAAATTTTACGATGGCCTTCGCAAAGGGTTCGATGTCAGCATAAAGACCCATCATACATTTCACAAAGTCGGCATAGCTGTCGCAATATTGCTCATCCTTCTTAAGTTTCGAACCTACGGGCATCGGAAACCCAAGGTCACAGGTATATTAGTCGTGTCGGGTCGGGGCAAACCAAAACCAAAGTGTCCTACCAAAGTCAGTAACGCAGTGTTCCGACACCCAATGCGCTATTTCATGAGCAGCATCCGGTATCCATTTGTCCATAAACGTTTGAATAGTGACGTTTGTAATTAACCCCTCATCGTCAATCTGTAATTTGGTTCAGCAATATTTCAGACAATGTTCTGAGAGGTTTGTTTCTGATTTACCAAATTAGCCTTTTCCATGACACATTTTATGATGCACTAGGAGTGAACAGAAATATATCAAGTTAGGATGATTGAAATTGCTTGAAAATGCACTTCCCTACATTCAACTTTTTAGAAAAGTCGTCCTTTGTACTGTTCTCTTTAACTTCTTTGGAACAAGCGTGAACGTACTTGTACGCGTTTCTGGTGATCCTCTTGATGATTTCTTTGCAGTCCAAGATAGTTAGAGGATGGGTCTAAATAAAGGATAATCAAGAACAATTATTACAAAGGAATCCTTTCTTTATATAAGTCTTAGAAGAATATAAGTCTTAACCTGTTGGTTCTTTTCCACCGATGCGTCCTCCTCTCCCATTGTTACAATCATAGCGATGCTGAAAATAAGCACCATTGTTGAAAGCACTTGGACAGGGGCGAAGTGGAACATTTTGCAATACGAACAATACGGACCAAAGTTTGGTCGGTGTCTGTTTTTCATAACAGGGACAAAAGGATGGAGGAAGGATGTGAGTTTTAGTCGAATTATAGACATTCTCCATGCCTGCAACTTGTAGTTATAGTAGTTTGGTTCATTGGGTTGGCGACAACACGGCGTTTAAATTTGAAATAGTGTAATTATCATTGTTGCCACTTGCCATTGCTGCGAGTGTAGGTTATGCATTTGTTAACCCCCAATGGTTCAAATGTCAGTAATTTGACATTTTGTCCAGGTTATTCATGAGGAAGTATTTGCATTTTTTAGGTGACTGCGCATGAAAATGGCGATTTAATAATGCCATTTTCAGCGTTATAAAACACAATATTCGTCAACAAAGTGCAGCAACCAACCACTCGCAACCTGCAACCTGCAACGCATTGCATGTATGTCCGAAATGGTTTAATTGGTCTCAGTTCTCATAGAAAATGACTTATGATTCTATTTTCTCCTCACAAACTTTCTTTTGCAATTACTTAAAAGTGAGTACACGTATGATAGAAAATACATTACTGTGCTTGCAGATTTTACAAGGTTGCTTTGTTCCCACAAGCTAGTGTCTGCTTTGTGTTCCCTTGACATGACCATTTTAACACATTATGTCAAGGGTCTAGAGCATTGATTTACATTCAATATCGACAGTCACTGAAGCACGATTTAGATTGAGAATGAGGAGGCAGTTCAATAGATCATACTTCTAGGGGCAAGGTGAGATAGCCAAATAAATTATTTGATGAGGAGGTCAATGCTTGCCGCTGCACTGCTTAATTGTTCAGAATTGTTCATGCAATATGGCTTATCTATTCATTATTCGTCCTTCTTCCTCGCACAACGCACACAATCGCGTGATACAATTTTACTACGGTGTCCTCATGCTCAAGATGAATTAAAACAATACTTAAGAGTATTCATGGGTTCTAATATGTTGGGTGTTTTTATACTTCAAAATTATTTGTTCAGCATAGCGTGGCTTATTATGCAAGAGAATTCTGAAGTCATTTACCTACTATAGTTTCCGTTTACCATTTCTATACGAATTCCAATTGCCTTAGGAAGTAGACTAACTTCTTGAATTGTGAAACTACAGAAATTCAATACAATGGAACTAGATCAAACTTTTGCAGTGCCCACGAAGGTTTGTAAGTTTAAAAGAGTTTTTTTTTCAATAGCCAACTTGTCATTTTTATTAGATTCTGGAGAAGCTTTTCTGGCATTTGCTGTACGGAATTGACTCGTCGATTGCCTTGACAACTACGTTTCTAAACTGTCGACTTGTTTGTCGTCAATGGCATGCCGTAGCTACAAGAATTATGCGAGAAGATAGCTGTGGCGAAACGCTGGGTACAAGAATGTACCCGAGTCCTTTTGTCGCCAAGGTCTCCTCGAACGTCCGACTGAATCAACTGAATGATATGATTGCCTCGTCCTGCAGAAGCAACTTTCTTCCATTTCCGTGCAATAAATTTACATTTATTGTAAACTTTGCATCAGGACATCATGTTCTGAATGATGGCTCTTCAATCCTCGCCTTCCTTCGCAGCTTTTCCACCGAAGTGGTGGAGATAAATTTTATCTTGAAAATTAAAGGAGACGCTGGAAGTGATGGAAAAATCAGTTTCTTCAAACAGAAATCAGATACCTTCAAAATGCCAAATCTGGAGACATTGAGATTTGAAGGAATGTGTCACACATTCTATCAGAGTTCTCACGAACTCTTGGATTACTGTGAGGAAGTTCAAAATCTTCTGGAGACGCTGCTGGGGGCTTCGTCCAATAATTTACGCAGCTTCAAATATGGGTTCAGAGTCGTCAACCGATTGGGACAGCGACGATTGGCAAAAGTGGTGGCAAACCATTTGCCCCAGTGCGTTAAACACTTGGAATTATCCATGCTGGGTATCATCTCACCCTCTACCTTTCATGAAGCTTAGGTCATTTTCTTTTTTTGTTGCAGAAATGGACTCGATAGATGTAAAGACTCTAATCTCAAGGAACTTGTCATTGGAGAGCTTGAATGTTTACTCTGCCTCAAAAGAATTTTCAGAGTTTGTTAAAAGTCAGAATGCCCACTTGCAACGTCTCGCTGTTTCAGGAGGACTCGCAATATTTGATACGTCTTATTCCAAATTGAAGTACTTGAAGATAGAAGGGAATGAGTGGCATTGGCCACAAGAACTACACGCTCTTAAAAATCTTCCTTTTCTTTGTTCTTTGGTGGTTGAAGGATATGTTTGGAAAGCAGTTAACGAAGTAACTCCTCCTCCTCACCCTGGTCTAAAGCACTTGGAGCTAAGAAGGGGACTGTGTGGTACCAATAACCTGACAGAAGATATGGTTTTGTGCATGTCGCAATCTTTTCCAAACCTTGAGTCCTTATACGTTGACATGGACGCAAAATTCTCAAACTCATTGTCACAAATCTTTTTGCTTCTTTCTCGTTTGAAAGAACTCTTTATTCATTTTCCTGTGTGGGGAATGGAAGGTGTGCAATTGGATTTTCTTTACACGGGCGTTCTACCACC
>JAQIWU010001359.1:0-16997 GCA_034696445.1 Isotomiella minor
AGGTATACGAATCTGAATCTCATCTCTTTTTTTATATTCTTCGTCAGTTTTACGTTATGAAGTTTTAAGAAGCTTTGACTTCTCCGACGACATGTTCCCCAACCGTATAAGAGGCGCCAGGGCAAAGAAGTAAAGTGGAATTAAGAATGTCTTCTTAACCCTTATACTCTTTTCTCTATCTCTGTTTTCATTTCATCTCGTCATCAACATCTTTCTATTCTATACAGATACATGTCCAGTCGGTCCAGAAGTCCAGGTTCTTCTGTCACTGATTACTCCTGTACAGCCGTTGTCGTAAAGTAAAAGTACCTTGAGTCTCACCTTCAGAGTTTTTACAGCATCATTTTGTTGTTGGCGATTTTGTTGCTGTAAAAATAAAAGAAGGGCCAAAAGCTGGAGGTTCGTCTGGTGCAAGATTTTTTGTAGAAATATCAATGTGGTGGGTCGTCCTCGCAACGACGAAAAAAACTACTACGGCTTCCTATCTTTCTGCCCACTCGACAAGACAGTTTAGATAAATGGAGTATGCGGATTGATTTAGCATCTGCGCATCTCTATCTACGTATCTGGAGGATCACAAAGGTTTTATAGGATAGGATCCACAATGAAACTGTGAGCTAAAAAGTTACTAAAACGATTTGAAAGAAGGGAAGAATGGGAAAACAAACAAAAGATATCGAGACTTTTTTCCTCACGTCTGTGTGGTTACTTAGCAGGTAGGTCTCTTGTCTCTTCTATTATTGTGCTCAAGAAAGGTTGCAAAAATATTGATGTTATAGATTACATTCAAACTGTTTGCTACTTCATCCCAATGCTCGATTTTTGAGTCCATAGAGTGAATAGTTATCATTTGCAATTTGCACTTAATTAAGCCATCATATTTATTTATGTTCGCAAATTCATGTTCCTACTTCTAAAGCTTGTTTATTTACTTTTCAATGCACTGACCATCGACATGAATGAAATTCATTCACCTGTATGTATTCAAGTAGCAAAAATTATTGCAATTATTTTTAGTGCCACTTTACGTTAAAAACTCAAACACACTTCTAGCATCTCTGGTAAACATAATAAAAGAAAGTGAGTTCATTCAGTTGAATAAAATGGGGTCGATTAAGGACATTTAAACAGCCTTTGAAGAGTGATTGACTTGGGTGATTTGATATGTTCAATTATGCACTGCATTTGCCATCAAGTGAGGTTTTCACTTTCACCTTGGAAACTAAATCGCTCGTCCGTGGATAGAATTTCGATGTCAATCAAGTATTTAACTTATGCTCGTTAAGTTAACAATGTTTTGAGCCCTAATTGCTACCCTATCCAATAACAAAACAAGTAATGGAATACTTCTCTTTGTTTGAGGATGAAAAAGTCGCGAAAATTGCAGTAGCAAAATCATAAATTGGAATTCATTAACTCCGTTGACTTTGCTCGGCACGGGAAGCCAGGGTAAAAGAAGGAAGACAAAGTTTATTTGACTTCAATTCTCCAGACACTCAAGTTGCCTAACAATTTCAGTAACTAACCAAATAGCCAGAAAATAAACAAACAATTCCCCACATTTCTTTTGTAACTGAATGCTCTAAACTGAATCAAATTCATGAACAAAGCCTATAGAGTCTCCTCTCAAAGAGTTTCCAATCTTTTCCTTCATGTCTTTTGTGTTTCTCATTCATGTAAATGAGAACGAGAAGTGATCGCAAATAAATAACGCTAACAAACTTTTACTGTCTGTTTTGCGGTGGTGGGTTGATGATGATGATGATACAACAACTTATCTAACTGTGATACAGTCAGAACAAAAATAGAACGAGAAACTTTTCCCGTCCTCAGGGAAATCTTTTTGTTTACATGACAAAATAATCAAAGCTCTGTGTATAAAATATTGTGATTCAAGAGCCCCCGTTACCACCCAAAGTACACTTGACTTGCTATTTTCACTCTTTTTGGCTAAATTTTCACAGAAAATTGGAATGTTTATGGCTAATTTGGTTTACTATAAATGAAGTAAGCTATGCTACATATGAATTTCAATTGTCGCAACCATTTGACGGACGAACTACCACTTTAGAAGTTGAAGTGGACCCATCATATTTTGGTATTGCATATTGTCAGATTGAATGAAAGCAAACGGCTGCAACCAGTTAACAAATTACTTCTACCAGACTGATTAGCAATAATAGGAACACTCGTCTCGTGTTTAGGTATAGATTAGATTGATCATCTCTCTCATTGTTCAGTAGAGGACTTACCATAAATAGCCATCCGCTACTTGTATAGCTTTTTGAAGTAATACGCGTGTCTTCCCATCTTGATTGGATGCCTGTCTTTCTTTCTGTGGCATCGGACGGTTTGTCATAAATCTAAACCCGTTCCAGGGACACTTCGAACCTTGAACTTATTTGCTATTGAAGTATAGGGGGCTAAGGTATCTATTATAGTAGTGAAGTGGCGATGAGTATGAAAATGGAGGATAATCGTATCAGAATCCAAAAATTATTGGATCATTCGACAACGACACGAAATAATAACATGATCAATGCAATCAAATCTAGTCTAGTCGTATACTTTCTCCGTTTCGGGTCGTTAGTCACACAACACACACAATGTCCTGGTCTAATCTTATAACAAAAGTTGGTAGTGAAAAGGAAAGTAAAAGAACGAGCATCTAAGCACCAGCAGCAGCGCAAATTCATCTATCTAATTCATTAACGCCGCGATTCATCAGAACGGAAAATATAAGCTAAGATAAGCCTTTTAATCACTTTATGTAAGAAGGCATTTATTTGTCCCGATCAATCGCTTAATGTGGAAAAAGGAGGTTGTGTTTGATGTTAAAAACTGGAGCATATGGCATGACAAGACAAAAAGGCTTGCGCTAGCTAAACTGAGAGGAAATTGAATGCAATGACGAGTGGAATTAAAACCGGTAACATAAAAAAGCAAGGGCACCTACCCCTTCAACTCGACTCTCTCTCTCTATTCACCGAAATGAAAGGAGGTAACTGAGTGTAAGTAAGTAATTTGGTTATGGATGATTATCATGTTGATTTATTTCAATAAATCATAACCAGCAGTTCAATTCGTTCCACTTCTTTTCTCGTAATTAATATAATTGTCAGCTATTTCCCTTGATTATATAGAACCCTTAAATTAAAGTGAGCATGCTGACAATTTATGTATTTAATGTAAGCCCTGAGCATAACATAACACCGAGGATAAGTTCAGTGATGTCATTTAGTATTGTACTGTTTGACAGAAAAGCGGCGGCTGAGTCACTGCATTGGGTGTGGCTTAAGCATCCATGACCAGTACATCCTGAGAGTCGCACCTGACCTAGAATGGCATGCTGCATGCCTTAAATGTGTCGAGTGTCACCAGTTCCTAGATGAAAACTGTACATGTTTCGTTAGGGATGGGAAAACCTATTGTAAACGAGATTATGTCAGGTAAGACAAAGACCACTCTTTACTTTCTTTGCCATGACATTTAACATGCCTTTTTCTATATGATTGCAGAATGTTTGGTACAAAATGTGAAAAGTGTGGACTCTGCTTTAGAAAAAATGATTTCGTGATGAGAGCAAGAAATAAGATTTATCACATGGAATGTTTCCGGTGCGTTATTTGTGAGAGGCAGTTGAGACCTGGTGACGAGTTTGCACTTCGGGAGGACGGACTCCTTTGTCGAGACGATCATGAAATTCTTGAGAAGGGTGTCAACGGAGAGAACAATTCTTCAATCAATACTCCGCCTGCCGTCACACCCATTCATCACGAAGCTTCCAATTCCGGTCAGTCAATCTCCTGTTTCCTTTTCTTCACCATTCATTTTTTATATGCCTCCATTCAATGCCTTCTTCTTGCACACACGATCGGCAAGCCCCCTGTCCAATCCACCATAGAAAGAGAGAGTTAGAAGAGTTGTGAAATAATACCTAGTCTCGCGGAACAATAATGATCTCTACTTCCGCTTAACTCCTCTTTCGTTTTAGCAACTGTAATTATGCACTCCGTATAATACAATACAATGCAGATGGTTCTCCTCCTTTCTTTTAATTCCATTGCTTGAATAAACTTATCAACAATGGGTTAAGAAAGACCTGGCTTTGGGTCATTCGTTTTTTCATTTGTATGATTGCTAAAGAGAGTTAAGCCTTCTTTTCCCCCAACATTGAACGGTGTCACAGTTGTCACGAATAAACATTGTCACTGTCACGATTGATTTATGCGAAGTATAAAAAATTGGTTGGATTTTTTCAAACTCTGCTACCACTCCCCCTGGCCTCATTTTCACCCTTAATCATGAAATGAAATGGTGTAGTCAGGCAGTCATTAAGTATACGTTTTAAAAAACCTTTCTCTTTTACTTGTATGGCATTAAATGTTGCTCAATATACATAAAAGTTAGTTGATTTGGTTTTGGTAAAATCAAGCAAACATAAAATTCTGGACATTTATTTTTTAGCTTGGTTGTTTTCCGAGTTATTTATATACCCACAACAAAATAATTTTGGAAGCCAATCGCAATCAAAACGTCAAACTTTCCGTAGGTATTTAAAAGATATTGTATAAATGCAAAATGCCTTTGGGCCGAGTATCAGCTCTGAGCCATTAGAATAGAAGCGCATTATACGTTATGGTTATTACGTGACAGTGCTATCAATATCGGTAGCAAATTCTTTACATCGCATGTCTACAGACCATATGCCAATATCCTATTCGGAATCTTTAACCCGACACAAGTGAACAAAAACGAAAACCTCCTCCATATCCGTCCGTCCCGACCGACCAAACCAAATACACCTCGTGGGCCCTATTATATTCCATGTGTACTTACAGCGATATGCATGCAGATCATTAGTAGTACGATGGAGAAAGAAGGAACGCGCTTACAGAGAAGAGAAAGTAACTTAGTATTTCACGCATTATATCCCAATGTCGTGCTAGGAAATCATATCATATACATCAAGTTATCTTGGCAACACGAAGGGCGCAGATAACAATAGGCAGAGACCATTCATTTCATTGACCACAACTCTATGTACAGTCAGTCAAGTCAGAGCTCCAGTTATTTATGGTCATTTTCGCAGTTGGAATTTCACAGAGAAAGAAAAGATTGAGTTGGGCCTGCTTGTGTAAGAAGAAATAATGGGCGTTGCTGGGCGTCAAGCGAGAAACTTTGGGCAGAACGAGCCAAAATGAGTGTACAATAATAATATCCAACAATAAACAATAAGGCACCAAGTACACACTTTTGTTCTGCATATGAGCTGCTTTATTATTATAAGATGACTACCAGGAGAGACTGATTGATGGTGCCTTTCAGTCTAATGCTGCCAGAGAAAGTAAGAAGTGACCCAGAAAAAAAGAGAAAGCAGAGAAAGTGACTTCTCGCCTTCCTCAATACAAGTCGCGTGGATGATTGATGCATGTTTGTATTTCAAATTCTGGCCAAAAGTTTCTTTCTTAAATTCTTTATATCCCTGCGTATCATCATGAGGATGTGGTTTAGTACTACCAAAAAGTCATAAACCTGCGCCTTTGTTTCTTTACGTGAGCATATTTTCCAATCCAGTGAATGAATAAGCTTTGCTCAGGTCTTAAATATGTACCACGTATGTGTATGTGCCTCTAGAGTAGAAGGCATGGTCTCATGTAAGTTGGATGGATGCTTACATACTTTCTCCTCTTTCTCTCTTCCCTCTCTCTCTCTCGTCTCTTCTATATTTCTATCTAAATCGGGACATCGCATGCGGATTGTGTAAATGGAAAAATCAATGGGACTTTCCTTTCCTCTATGTATTCTATTCTATATTTCTGAATATGCCACCAAACCAAAGCAAGGTCCACCAACCAGCCAGCCAACCAACTTCCATTTCATGAATAGGAACACAACATAAATAGCTATGTACTGGAATTATATCACCATCACAACCAAATAACTTCCTTTCATTCATTATTTGACTTTGTGAATGTGTGCGTGGATAGACACTAAACTAACTTTCTTTTGTGAAGATGAAGGGAAAGGAGAGAAAAGGAGGGATGAATGAATGAATGAATAGCCGCATCTTGTTATTTATTTCATCCTATTTTTGCCTGCACCCACTCCACTAAAACTGCAATCTCGAAATGCACCACCAAAAGATTCAGGATCAGAATTAACTTTCTTAGTCAGTAGGTAGTAAATACTTATACTTTTACTTTCCTCCCACATACATAGATACACTGTAGCGGAGGAAAAGTTGGATGCAGTTCTGTTTTAATACTGCATTTGTGTTACAGAACTACAGAGTCCTTTCTCTTTCTTTCTTTCACTCGGCCAGATGAAAAGAAGGGAAAGTGTTCATTCCCCTCTGCTGCTATTCTCTGTATTCTTATGTTTTCTCTTCTGTAGCATAGGTAGTATATTATTGGTATGTGATACGAGGGAGGAAGGGATAGATTTAGAGGGGAATTGTGTGTGCACACAGTTTTCTTCTTTCATGCTTACTTTATTCTTCTCTTTCGGTTAAACTGAAGTGCAGTAGGACTTTACGTTACGTTACTTGGCGTGTGTAGGAAAGGAAAAGGGAGTCAACTTTACTTCACTTTCTGTTTTAGTGTCATGCCATCATTTCACATCACATCCTTCTTCAGGATCGGATTGGCTGAGCTCCCGGGTAAAATAAAAGTCGAGGATGGTGTTGGTTTTCTCTCTCCGTCCTAGATAGAAATCTTCTTGGTATACCTTCTTCTTCTTTCTCTCCCACGTCTATCTGTCTCTTGTGCAACTGCCAATCCCAGTCCACACAGATGAGATGACTTACCTAAATATCTACGTTGGCTCGGTACTACGCCAAGTTGGCTTGAGACGTAAAATATATATACAGTGACAGTGAAAAATGCATTAGGCATATCTTCGTCGTCTTCTACGGTCGATATGATAATGCAAATGTAAACATGGAGGAGAGAGAAACTTTGGCTGGCAAACCATGCCATGTCATTCCAAGTGATTTGCCACATGTTTCTCTGAAATTCTATGGCGTGAATGATGATTTTCCAAATTTGTCTGTGTTTAACATTCTACATTTTTATTGCTCCATCATCATTGTTTAAAGAAAAAGCCCAGGAATTACGTTCGGGTCCTATTTTTAAAATCAATAGAAAAACTGTTAAATCATTAAGAATGAGGTCATACCTATGCATATGTGACGACAGAGGACAAACATTCGTTGGTAATTTCTAATTATCATAATGAAATTTCGTTCGATTCTAATCTTACTTGGTCCTCGCCCACTTTGCAAACAAAAATATTAATTGTCCATGTTTGCTAATCTCCTCCCTCTGCGCGATAAATAACACTCAATTTGTATATTAAATTCAAAGTTGAATGGAGATACATAATAGAACAGTTTCATTTGCCTGGCTGGAATGAACTGGAAAATTTCTAGAGCGACTCTTTTACCAAGAATCTAGATATCTTCTGGTTGAAATCCCCACCTACGCTTTCGATCTATCCATGTTCGCTCATCCTTTTGGTTCGTTTCATTGAATTCTCTGGTGGGTTACATACATGTCTGTTTGTTGACCAAAATTAGGTTTACTTTCCCCGCATCCAGCCAACTTTCACTCCCATCCATCACATACTGGCTGAAAATGGGAACGCGTGGCTTAAACTTTTAATGAGATTTGATAACTTTTCATTTCGTTGATCAATCGAAGCCTATATAAGCTCAAGCCATCCTTGGATCATAGATAACGAAGTTGGTTGATTATTTGTTTAATTACAATGCGTATTATTATTATTATTATTATTATTATTGCAAGGTGTCACTGTGCAATACTGCTTTTCTTCGCTGGGCAAGCCATGAGTAAAATTCTGCTTGCCCGTCATATGAATTTAAATTCTAGGCACATTTCCTGCACTCGAACTGCTGAAATGAAAGCAATGCAATATTCCCTTGTTAAACTAAAGTATAAACAAAGATCCAACTCAAGTGTTTGCATTGTACTCTTTGCTCAATTCTCGAACCTCGTTCTTAATACATATCAATCTGTATCTTTTCCTGTACCGACTCAACCATTTTCAATAAACGTAGGACTTTATAATTTTGTAAAGCTTCACAGCTGCCAATAAATGTGTAAAAGTACGTCTCATCTCATCCCTGGAGAAGGACGGAAAATCCTCTCCTCTTCTTAAGTTTCTCTTCTTTCTTTCTTGATCCAAAATACTCAAAAGTCCTGAGGGAGTTATTAGCCAAGCTTTTCCCTAAACTTTTGCAGATGTCATGCCCTTGGCTTCCCTATTTACATAAAAGAGTCAGAGTTTAAGTTTTTTCTTCCTCTCAAAGAAGTTGAAATTTACTCAATCCTGTTGCATAGATAAACGATGACAATTGATTGCGTCCTTCCTTTTGCTTTGCTGACCACACCGAAGAGAATAAGTAGATGATTTACACGTAAAGGAACCCCACCAACCAACCTTTAATTCAGGTGCTTCAATATTCTCAGAAGAAGTGTTGATTTATTGACTTTTCGGCAACCTTTTGTACATTATTATCTTGAGAGGTGAATCGACTCGGATTCATCCTTCCTTTTGGAACGTTCAATTGCTATTTGTTCGTCTCAATCGAATCAATGTAAAAGTGACGCATCATCACCATGAACCCAATATTGGAGGGAGGCAACAACAACAATTGTTTATTCACATCGCATCTTCATGACTCCAATTAGATTACATCATCCAAGAAGAAGTACACAAGCGGTGTGCGAGGGATGACACAAAGAACTTTTAGAATTTCACTATATTATTTACACAAATTGTAAGGTCAACTTGCCTTCCTTCGGTTGCGGTTAAAAAGTGTTTTTTCTCACAGTCACTCAAAAGAGTCAAGACACTAGACACGACACGGATGTATTTGAAACAACAAGGGAGGAAAAGAAGAAAAATAAAGCCCACCCAGACTCAAGTTTACTTAAATGTCATAAGAATGAGAATGTTATTCCGGATTTTGTAGTGCATTTCAAATTGTTTTCTCCAAAAAACGGGAAAAAGCATTCCCAAGCTAAAAAGCGTTTTAATTTTCAATCATTGGTTTTATGTTAAATGTGCATGACATTATTATTGCATGTGTTATCGCATGATCTCAATCTCTTGGGCTCTTTCAATTGAGTGTTATTGGGAAATAAAAAATAAAACTCATTGTATCCAATTTCTTGTGGTCATTCTTGAGAAATCTACTCAAAATGGTTCTTCACACACTTTCTCCACACGATAATAACAATTACAGTTTCTTGAGTGCTTTCTCCAGCCTAGAGTTTCGATATAATTCCCTCTCTACAGTACCTGGAAATGGCTCACACTTTCACTTAATGGTAATTCTTATTACAATGGGGCTACTTGGGGTAAAACGATATGAGGATTTTTATCCTAAATGACTATTACGTAATGTAACAGGCCTCTGAAAAGAGCAAAGAGCATGAACGACCGTAACTGAGTCTGTTTTTTGCATAAGTTGTTCTGCCTACTTTGTTTTAGGTGGCTCTTCTGTCTGTATTTTGTTTGTATTTAATAACACGCGAGGATCGCATCGCATCGCGTGGTAAATATTATCTGTGTTGTGTTGTTATTGTGATGTCAGACAGAAGAGAGGAGTCACAGTCCTCCTCTTCTGGTCTGTTTTATTTTTATGGGGAGAGAGAAAGAAAGAGGGGAAAGTTGGGCATCATCGGAAAACCATTAAATTATTAAAAGGCAGATGATGGGGGGAGAATCAAAAGCTAAAAGTGAATAAAGTCTCTTGAGATAATTGTCAATGGCACGACAGGAGCAACCACTCACTCTTTTATATGTATCATCATCCTCCTGCGACTCCCCAAAAACAGTTCGATCGAGGGAAAGCATTCGAGACTTTGTTTGCATCTGAGACTTCAGACCTTGGATTGGACGCACAGGCAGATCAGATTAGATCAAAGCAGACATGGTTGGTTAAGAAAGTCACATTGGATGATAAAGTGGAAATAATGGATTCATCAATGCTTTTTCGGTAGCTCGTCGTCAGTTCGAAAATGTGTCTTCTTTCGTCTTTGAATTTACACATAAACGTTGATTTAGAATGTAGTACTTTCACTTTGAAAAGAGTTGCCCGGTTAAAGATTTTGCAGGAAAGACGTTATAAGAATAGAGTAACCATTTGTGTGAAAGTGCAACCACGATTAAAAATTCATGAGGATGAGCATGTGGTGGCAAGGGTGGTTGTGGTGGTAGTGGTAATAATGACAAAGCAACAGTCAGTAGTGGTGGATGGATGATAGAACTTGAATTAAAGCTCTTCCAAGTCTCAGCTGCACTTTTCTCCTTGAACAAAGCAGCTTGCGATTGAGTTAGTTAGTTTTAGGGCCTCTGCTTGATGCCAGGGATTTGGATTATTACCAAAGCAATAAAGGGAAGCGTGTGTGTGTGTGTGTGTGTAAATTCATATATCAGAAGAGATCAGACCAAAATAGAGACATCAACTTCAAATTGAAAGACATTGGGCAATGAAGCAGAGTAAAATGAAGGCCAAAGGTTGGAAATGGAGAATGAATGAATGGGGTGGATACCCAGGCAGGGCGACAATTAAGTGACAACTGTGACTGTGACTTGGATGGACATGGTTGAGTTGGAGCATGAAAACTTGTAGCAAAAGTCAAGGGAGATGGGAAAAGGGAAGGTTAAGGACTCAAGGGATGATGGAACTGAAATGTGAGCCTGGTTGGTGCCAAAGTGGTGTCCTGCTTTGGTCCTCTTGTCATGTCGTGTCACTCAACTCATCGTTGTCATTGTCATTCATTGGTAAACCGACCAAATCCAAACTAAACCAACTTCCAAAAATCCTCATTCCGCGTGTCCAAACAATTTCTCACCAACAGAACAGTCCCTGCTCTACTTTGACTTTTAAACCATAAAGGTTTTGGGGAAATCAAAAACCTGATAATTTATGACGATGAATGAATTTTACTACAGACTGTCCAACAGTTGTCTTAATGTCAGAAACCATCATTATCGTGATTAAAAGTCAGAATTGAATTGTCAACTGACCCTTGTTCTGATTAGTGGGTCTATTGTGCCCTTTATCATGGAAGGACAGTTGTATTGCACCCTTTTGTGCTCTTTGGTCAGCGTCCCTTTCATTTAATTTACGACAGGAGGAGAGGCCCATGGACAATAATGTTCTGTCCTATTCTACATAAGGGGTTAATGGGTTATTATTATCGCATAAACATAGTTTAGGTGTTCGTTAAGTTGACTTATGATGTGAATAGTAGGGTTGCTTGCTGCCGATTATTATAATGAAATGAGAGGGACAAAACAATAATGCGTCTTGCAACTCAACTCATACCATATCATTTAAATGCTCATTGTTAATCAGCGTCCAACAAGTTTACGTTTTTGCATTGTCTGTCCGTACGTTCCGTAAAGTCAGGCCTAATAAACTAAGAAGTTGGCTTTCACTTTCACTTCATACGTATTGTGAAATAAATGTTGACATTTCCTATACTAGAGCTTTGCAAAACCACATGTGTATGTCAACAGGACGGATTTGGATTTTTCTTTTTACGATATATTCTGAGAGATCATGGGTCACATAAACTATCCTCATTGTGCACATTGTGGGGTTGAATGTAGTGATTATGACAATGATAACAAAATAGAACCCCAACAACTGTTCATATTTTGTATTTGAGTTAACGTTTCAATCATCCTACCAAAACAAAGCCTTTGTTTTCCTTAGTTTACATGTGCAACATATCCTATCCTATCCTGTGAGGAGAGGGTGGTTTGTTGGTACAGGCAGGCAGATAAATTTTTGTGCAATTTTTAATATTCTCATTTGAAGAGAAAGCACTGATCACTTTTCTATACATTAAGCTGGAGGTTTTTATTCTGAAGAGTTAAGTTAATCGACCATTTCATTCTACAAGTCAGATATTCAAGTAAAAAAAAGCTTTCATGCAAAGGTCTGACTGACTGACTAGGTCGAGCGTATGAAAGCCGATAATGATTTGGTCCTCTTCCAAGGTAGAGGTAATACTTCTGTTACCGTTGGTCCAATTTTTTGTATTATGATCGCTTGTCTGTCTTTCCATGTGAAGGCCTGTCAATCAATTATGCATTTCATCCATAATCTATAAATCTTCTCAGTAGTAGGTCCCCCTTCACATGTTTTTTTCCTCCTCTCCTCGATGCTCTCTTTCTCATCCATTCTAATTCTAATCTACTGACTTTAGTTCAGTTTATTATTCTGAGCCCATATTCAGTTCTTTTGCATCCGTGTCAATCAATGCGTTGTTTGGTTGACTTTTTGTATTATTTTCTCCCAGAGGCATGACTAAAAAAGAGGTAAAGCAAACAAAAGTGAGTGGCATTTTTCCCCATTTTAATAGAATATTCCAGTTGGAACATTGTCAAATTGAAGTTTTTATACAAAAAGACATGAGCCCATCAAACTCTTCTGCTTCAAATTTCACTAACTTTCTCCCATACCAGTCAGACATAAATTAAATTAGTCACTTTCATTAGGCAGTTTCTCTCTGTGTGAAAGTAACTGGAGTATGTGAAACATGAGCGTGTGGAAAGTGACGTAATCTTATATTCGTTTGTTTGTACAGTATTTGACACGTTTGACATCTGTTTTTTACACAATTTTCTTGAAACTGGATACTGTACTGTCTGCATCCTTCCTAAAACTGTCTCACATTCAGTTCTTGGGTCGGTGACACTTCATTCACGGATTTTAACACAGGATATTTTGGAATAAGGAAGCCTATTCTGGCTTATAAATTATTTAGTTTTGTTTGAAACTCATGAATGAATCACAAGTGCCAGTGCAAAAAAGAGACAGTCCTGGTTGGCTTCCCACAATTTAACGTCTTATAATTCCTCCATGCGTCAATTCCCTTCGGGGTACTCAAACTGCTTCACGCCAGCCTCCTATACATTAGAGCCCATAGCTCAGCTTTTCTCTGGGAGTGACAATGACGGGAGAAAGTAAGCAGTTGTTGGATGAGGAGAGCCGTGGTGTCGGTGTGGTGTCATTCCCAGAAGATTTTCTCTTCTGTGTCACTGATAATCACAATAGATCTCTCGATTTTCAATTCAATCCAACTCTGCCACTGTTTTTGTTGCACCATATTATCAAGTATTCAATTCAATGGAGGAAAGTAAGTAAAAAGTAATGATGATACTGACTCATTTCATTCATTCAACCCTCTGCTCTACTTTGGTTTACTTTCCCTCAAGGACAT
Organism: Isotomiella minor; assembly: GCA_034696445.1. Taxonomy (NCBI): domain Eukaryota; kingdom Metazoa; phylum Arthropoda; class Collembola; order Entomobryomorpha; family Isotomidae; genus Isotomiella; species Isotomiella minor. The sequence goes on from JAQIWU010001359.1 coordinate 13,269, forward strand.
GAGTTGAGAGTATCTCTGCTGGATATAGATATACAAGTGTAAATGAAGTAATGAGAGGCAGGAGAGAGATTGAAGCTTTGTCGCCGTCGTCCCTTCTCTCAAGTGTTTATCCTATTAGGGGATAGTTTATTTTATATTTGCCAGGGATTAAGGATGCATGATGCTCCATTTATTAGACTCGTTAGCAAACTGCTCATTCCCTGCCTCCTGCCATGCCATGTTCCACAACACATGTGCCTCAATTTTGTCAAATAAAGATGTCTTGTTCCAGTTCCTCATCTGCAGTGATTACTTTTTTTGGAGGGGGCTTTTTAAGTTTACAATTCGTGGATATTTGCAAGCAAAGTAATTAATTAATGTTTTACTATTTTGCAGATTCTTCGGAGTCTGGAACAGTACACACAACCAACAAAGTAAGGGAAGGAAGGGGTGGCCACAAAGGTGAAGGAAAGCCGACTCGAGTCCGGACTGTTTTAAACGAGAAGCAACTCCACACTTTGAGAACCTGTTACAACGCCAACCCTAGACCCGACGCCTTGATGAAGGAGCAATTGGTAGAAATGACCAGCCTCAGTCCCCGTGTAATTCGTGTTTGGTTCCAGAATAAAAGGTGCAAAGACAAAAAGAAGCAGATTCTAATGAAGCAGATGCAGCAACAGGAAAAGGTACGTTGCTGTTTGATGATGACGAATGGATCTTTTTTTAGTTTGTATATACCTACGTATGGTACCGGAAAAGGGAAAGTAGTAAAAATGAGAAGGGGTGAGAGACCCGCTTTCATTTTTTATGGAATAGAGAGAGAGAGATGCAAAAAGGTGGATAACCCTTTGATCTTTAGAAAGAAAATATTCTAAATCTATTGCTCCAAAGCAATTAGATAAATTACTTTTGAAAGTTTGGTGCGGCTATGGTAACGTATGCAATCTTAGCCATTTTTCCTTTTGAAAGGCATGCATTTACCTATTCATATTCATAATGTGTGGGTGGAAGGTAAAATTATTATGTATTGTGTTACATCAGGATAGACTTATTAGGTATTGCTAAACGGAAATTTGCGTGCATGAGTGCCTTTTATGGTACACAATTGTAAAAGTGAAAGGAAAGAGAGGAATGCGATCGGATGGAAAAGGGCAGGTTTTGAATCTTTATAGAGTCCCAGTTCTAGACTTAAGAAACGCCTCTCCGTCTCTATTCAAAGCTTGCTACGTATTAAAGTTACAACCCAGGGAGTGTTTTTTTCTATGGCATTTCAGGTTGCAAAGCTATTTTGTTCCTACAACAACTACACTCCTTTCGTTTTCACTACTGTGGGTTTCACCACCTTAGCTTTGGTGTGCAATTTTCAGTTTTATTTGTGCCTGTGAAACTCATTAAAAGTTTTTAATTAGTTGTGATGATTTCAATCCTTGTAATCATGGCGTGCGTGATGCAAAAATGGGCAGTTATTGCCTCTCAAATTAGCATGATGTATAACTGGAACGGGTGCTGATAAAACCCGTACTTACAGATATTTTGGTTTTCGTTGTAGGAAATTTAGAGCATTTGAAAGTTCAAATTGTTTTGAAGGCAACAAAATATGACATATGGACATGGTTGCGGGTGGTAGGGACCTTTATGCAAGTCTAAGGTATATAACTTCACAATTGATGATTTAAACATGTTGAATGCATGGTGGTCCCATTGTACCACAATTCTCTCCAACCAAGCACTGTTGTCGATCGTACAAGAAGAAGGGGGGAATGAAATAATGCAAAAGGGAAAGGGAATGAATGGTAATAATGATGCAAAATAGAATCATGATTATGAATTAAATGAATTATGCGATTCCATTTCCATCCAGACTCAAAGTATATCATCCATTTTTCCATTGATCATTTACAATATTACAATACAATGCTTTCCCCTACTACGATCTGCACTTTCACTTCACTTATTATACACCACCCAGATTTCTCTTTTCTCTTCACAGTCAGTCCGAATTTGTATTATTGAATTGTGATTATTATCGTGAAATTCTAAGTAAGTATGCTTTGAGACAGGAAAGTTATTCCATCCGAAACGGCTTCACTTCACTTCCATCCAACCTAACAGAATATAGAATTACGGAGAGAAGAGAGAAAAAGCCTTTGTAGTCATAATCAAGTTACAAAGGTCATTGATTAGGGTCTTCGTTTAATGTTATCCTAAATCAAATTTGTTGACATTGATATAATAAAGTAAGACATTTATTTCGATAAAGACGAGTTAGTGTAGTCAGTGCGATACGATATGATAAAAGGAATAACAGGAATATTGCTCGTGTAAAACTTTTACAAATCATGACAATACAAATACTTCTTTCTTGATATGAAATCTACTTTATAGTGTGGTGGCTGTGGATGGATGGATGGATGGATGCATCATGAAGTAAGTAAAGTACCCTGAAGAGCGGAGTGGATAATTAGTGCATTATTTATGTGTTTCAACAGGAAGGAAGAAAGCTTGGCTATGGTTCAATGCAGGGTATCCCCTTGGTGGCCTCAAGTCCTGTTCGGCATGAGAGTCCACTGGGGATGAATCCCATCGATGTCCAGTCATTTCCTCCCCCATGGAAAGCTCTCACTGACTTTGCCCTACACACTGACCTCGACAGGCTCGACCCGTCTGCACCACCATTTCAGCAACTTGTCAATCAGGTTTGTTATCCATTTCGTGTAATTTTTATATAAACTTTTGCAGCATACAAAAAACTACTAAACTGCTTGAGTTTACTCCGGTTTGCTTGCTTGCTTTAACTCGTATATAGTCACTCATCAGTCAATCTTTGAAATCTTGCAGCAACTACAAAATGGCCGACTAATTACTACTAACTTCCCCTTAATTGCCGGTTATTTGTTATACTTGTACTTAGACTTTATAGAAATGGGCGCACATACTTGCACTTCTTGCTCTCCTACCCGTTCTTTCTTCTTCTGAACCAACAAAAAAGTAATTTCTTCTTCTACTGCTTTAAAACGAGTGAGAAAAGTGGACTTGATTTGATGCAGTAAAAGAAGAGAGGTAGGATGCGATGCAATATCCACATCACCAGCCTACAATAATTGCCTCACCTTAATTACCATTATCTCATTTCTCCTCATATAAAACAAAGTTTTTTGATAACTTTAATTTGGTAATGAATTTCCTTCATGGGAACGAACGAACTCATCACTCAATGGGCAGCTCGCGATGTCCAAATTTAAGACGACGTCCAAGAAGGCCAAAGGTGGTTTTCTTCTTTTGGTTTGAATGAATTGGAAATGAATGCCAGTTTTCGGAACAGACGGACTCTTTTAGAGAGACATTCTTGATGATGAAACAATCTTATCAGTTTAATTCCCTTGTCGTTGTACTTGCCCAAAGCCACGCCTGGTCCACCTTATAATGAGACTATCAAAAGGAGAAACTTTATATATAAAAAGTGGGCAGTTAGTTCATTCATATATTATTTAACTTATCAATATGGCTGTAACGCCAGCCAGATGCTTAGCTCAATTTATTCAGAAAACATGAGACTTGTTAAGATTACGGTTTTACGTCAGCGCATTTATTTTTAGGGTTTACCTTTCAATCTATATCTACATTAATTGTATATTATGATACTTATATATTATTACCCAATGCATGACCGGAGTGGAGAGAGTCAACAAAACAATTTCATCCAAAAAGGATCATTTAAGCATGGTTGCCCTCTCCTATGTCCTCTTCACT
>JAQIWU010001360.1:0-16979 GCA_034696445.1 Isotomiella minor
TACAATTTCTGTTGAGTCTAACGTCAACATCAAAGATACTCCTGCCAAAGTCACTGACTTTCATCTTATTCCCATCACCATCCAATCAAAAAGTCAAAGACACACTTTCTCCACTTTCCTCTGTGGAAGTACTCAAAACGACAGCTGCGACCAGACACGAGCTTTCTCATGTATACTATGTATTCCAACGCCATTTTCAGCTTCGTATGTGCTTTTACAACCACTTGCGTCTATGTCTATGTACATTTCTGTTTTGAACCCAAAGAGTGAACTGCCAAGTCCATATCAGGGATGATATTTGGGTGCTTCTGAGAAAAAGACAATCACGAGAGATTTCGCTTGACAGGCTAGAAAGATTGATTCCAATTTTGTGGAGAGGAAAACGGTGTTTTTACACAAACTCGATGAAACAATCGTTGTACATTTATTTTGCAGTGAAGGAAATGACAGGTGTCAGTTTGATTTTATAATGCTCATCAAAACAGCGGGTATTACTATTTTACCGAGTGGGGAATGAAGCAACTATCTAAGACGTTCACTATTGTAAGTGATCGTGGAGAAAGTTCCATGTTGTAGAACAGAAATGAAAGCTCTATGTTGTAGAACATTACTGCACTGCTTTCACTGATATTTGTTCCTTTTCCGCTCTAATGTTCATTCCGTTCAACCGCAAGTAGCCTGAAGGAATTTTAAGAAAACTTTTTCTAGGGTAAAAACTGACCAGACAAAATCACACTCCATTTCCTCCCAACCCTATACTTTTACTTACTTTCACTCTATCTACGTACATAACCCTGCAGAAAGGATAAATCAAACCTCAAGAGCCCAAGTCAATTCGATAAACCTTTATTTCTCCATTCCCATTCCACTCACACATCCTTTAAGTATACCGTGCCCCATATTCTCCAGGATAGGGTAGACAAATAGCAGCGAGGGAAGAATAACAGCAAGACGGATCATTCGATCACTCTTTTCTTTTTCTACTTTCACTACAACTGCAACGATTTGGTATAGAGAAAATGGACGACTTCATTTGTCTGCGATGCTTCCTTTTCCTATCGACTGAACTGCATCAAGTTTGTTTCGAAACTTCTAAAAGATTCCATGTTATCACGCGTAGCCTACATAATAATACACTGAGCTGAACCTATACCACGTGGGACTTTCTCCTCGCCCAATCAAATTACGAATAAAGTGGAACCCAAATGTAATCATGGCGCAATTTACTTCCTATCTCTTTTCTCTCGCAAGACAATTATTCGATTATTCCCCCTGTACTAAAGGGACAATTGTCTTTGCTACGTTCCTGTCCTTCCCAATAGTGAGAAGACAGAGGAAAAATCTCAGATTTGTGCTTTTAGATATTGGAATTCGAGTTGAAAACAAAATCGATGAAACTCAATCAATCGAAAAAGGGGCAATTTAATTTAGAACCTGTTTCAAGATCCACTTTGCTTTCTCTTCGCTTTGTATAAATTTGTGTTACGAGTTTATCAACCTCTATTGTGGGGGTATGTGAGGGGAGATCCGTCTCAATCACGGAAAATAATAACAAAGAAAATTGTACTCTATCAGCTTTTGTTCTGTGAGTTTTTGATCTTTTCAATCCAAAGAAACCCGAACTCATGACGTTTGAGAAGGCTTCTGTCAATTTCACGAATCCATTACCTTATTCCCAGGAACTGAATTTCATTTCCTTCTGACAGAAGCTACATATATTAAAGCATTGACTTGGTGAAAGTGCTCAAGAATGATTATCATTACCAGTTTAAAAGGGTTTCATGTTACAAGTAAAAGGACTTTAGATTTGTTGCAGATTTGGGTTTCATTCAAGCGCAAAGAGAGATCCACATTATCCAAAGCAATATATTGCAGACAGTTTTGATCAAGTTTATTTTTCTTCTTTTTTAAACATTCTCAGATCGATACCGCTTAGATCATCATAACTGATTGTGATTCACAGAAGTATAACAACCGAAGGGAGCTTATTCACGCCTGGAAAAGTTTGTCGGAAATGAGGAAAACATTACCTATTCAATCTGTAGCTTCTACTTTGTGTGATTGTATTTTTAAGACTAAAACATTTTGGAAAGAAAGGCAAGTACTATAGTGTACAACTTGAGCCTTGGGTCACATCTACAACGGGTCTTGTCTTACCAGGGTTTGACTTTCACCTTACGTACATTGGTTCAATAATGAAGATGGCTTAGGTGAATACTATTTTCCATAAAGCTAATTATTTGAGATTGTACTGTACCCCTAGCACTGTAACGTACATAGTAGTCTTGATGTATGTATCTAGTTTGTTTTGTAATTATAATCTTTGGAAAATATCATAGTAGTCCGACCGACAGGAGTATTATTACTTACTTATGTTAAAAGCGAGTTGAAAAGAAGGGTTTTATATACCTTATTTTTCGATGATTAAGTATTACGGATTACAACTGCGCATCATCATACAATCCTTTTTAAACTATCAAGATTCTTAATTTTAAATGTAGGAATGGGTCTGTCCGTCCCTTACTTTTGTAGATATCTCGTTAGTGGCAGTTCTATAGTTGTTGTTGTTTATAAACAATCAAGGAAAAAAGTTATTTAAATTTGCATAGTCTGAAGTCTACTCTCCTCTCATCTGCATAGTTTTCACTTATTGAGTCGCTGTCTCAGTATTGAAAAAGGCTGGCTTTTCCCATTGCATAAGCTATTATTGCTTACTTCGTTTGAATCTTTAACTAATGACTCGTGACATTCATTAATTTTATACGCATCCGTAGTTTGGCATTCACTTATTTACTTTCTTTCTTCCTGACCTGTCCAGACTGTCTTTCAAACTATCCTATAGAACATACAACAACTGTATCTTTACAACCTTATTGTGTCCATATATAATCTATAAAAGTTCACAATCGTAAAACAGACTCTTTGTAAGCACACAAGAAAAAAGTCGGTTGACTGAACCAGCGTTTCACCATGAAGTAATGAAACGTTGTTTTATTGTGAATATCGTTGCAATCTCTCTGGGCAAGGGGTTGATACAGTTCGCCTGCCTTAGCTCATAAAATTGTTTTTTCGTTGTTAACATGTTTCCGTTGCTTTCTTTTTCTTCTCTTTGAGTCTTGGGTCGTGGGAAGGAGTAATGTTAAAACATCAACTGGAAGCATCCACGTCTTTTTTGTTGCCATTCAATATCCTTCTCCTTCTCTCGTCAACTCCTTGTCTTGTCCTGTTTTTCTTCTTCTTTGCAGTTTCACTTTCTGCTTGTCCAGTGAAAGGAAAAGGGAGAGGAACAATGGCAGATGGGGACTTGATTGATTGACATGGATTAGGATAGGATATGAAATACATTGTATGAAGAGGAAGAAAAGATTGGTAGCTACTATACTGTCTATTGTAAGAAGTTGAAAAGCTTGTCTTAGGTTCTATCAGGAACTTTGTTCTTGGAATGATGAATTAATTATGAACAGGATAGTAGGAATGACAGTGAAACGGAAATATTATGCTTGTAATCAACAACAGGTGAAAGAGCTAATGAAACAAAAAAATCTTTTTGATGGAAATAGGTTTTAGGATGATGGGTGATTGGTTGATTGGTTTTGACTGGGTAAATATGATATAACATGGTCACTGATCTTTATTGCAAAAAATTGGTTTGACGGGAAGGCTTTTCTTTTTCTCCATTCACCTCACTATAAAAATACAGAAAAAAACAAACATCCAAGATCTCAGTTCTTGCAGTCATCAATCAATGCTAAAGTACGCACGACATAACGCATTCACAATTGGGGACAAATGCTATAATTTCTAAACCCCACACAGAACAAACTTTAAGTTTTTAAGAAATGCCCATTCCATAGATTTTTTGAGGTGCACAATAATAATGCTAGCACAATCAAGTCAGAACAAAACTGATGTCAAACCAATTCAGTAAACAACACTACTGTAAAAATACATGAGCTTAAAACCAAATTCACCAGCACCATAAAAAGCAGCAACGAAACAAAAAATTCAGGAAATGTTTACTAACAAAAGTCTAGCTTGAGCTAACAATATTTGTCATTACAAAACTTTCACACATTCACTGTCTTTTTGAGCTTGAGCCGAAAGTGAAAGTAGGTCAAGAAGAATAACATAATTTAATGGCAGACGGTTCAAAAATCCACTCTCAAAAATTGAGCCGATTGTTGCGTTTTGTTAATTAAAATATCTTTTTAAATAATTAAGGTATTTCAAAGCTTTTCAAGGCAGCATGGATGATACTTCCTCGTCGTCATACTCAAGGAAAATCATCAATAAACAGTTAATGCTTATGGGTTAAAACTTGCTCAAGCGTCTGGAATGTATAAAGTCAACAGTTCACCCTATATCTCTAGAAAAATCCAAGTCAACCCAACCCAATCCAATCGAGGTGTGATAAGACAAAAGTAAAAGGGAAGTTGGTAAGTTTTTGAAGGGTAAAATATTTTATAGCAGTATGGGTGTTGGTTGTTGTGGCGGTGGCAGGTTTCAATCGAGGTGCGGTTGGTTGCTGAAAGTTGTGCCCCCCGGAAGAAAGTAAAGTCTATCTTGTTATGTTGATATATCAAAATGGAAGAAGTTATAGTGGTTTGCTAGAGATCACATAACTAAATTCCAATTTCCATAAACTAGAGATACAATCTAAAGAGTCTATCACCAAATGTTTTGGAAAATGTGGATTTCTCTTTCCTTTTGTTTTGTTACCCAACTTTCTCCACAAAACTAGGAGGTAAAAGTGGACTATTTAATGCGTGCAAATCAAATCTGCATTGTATTGCTTTTAGCGCAGGTGTATTTTATAGCAGGAGGAAGTGGCAGTGTCATAGGTAGGTAGGTAGGTAATGCTCCTCAGTTTTTTGAGTGTACTGAGATATTGTATACTGTGAGCAACTATAGGGTACTGCAACTGCACCAGCTTTTACTCTCATATTTTTTTATAAGCATTGTCATCTAACGTAGATAATCATTAGAAATAATGTGCAAATCAAAAAAAAGTTCGCTTTGCTTTGGCATGCAGAAAAGTGTGGCATTCATTCACCGGAAGTGTCGGCATTTTTTAATTACTTGTGCGTTGGAAATGATACTTTTGATTATGGTGCACTCTTTTGAACACCAATACTTATGGAAGTGAGGTTATTCGGCGAGCAAGATGTGATGTGTTTTTTTTTCAAATCGCAATTTGAAATTGCTTTGAAAGTTGTAGCTTTTGAAAGTTAGTGATATAAGCAATATTTAAAAAAGAGAAAGCACCTGGCTCAGTTCTTCAGGACTGGCGGTAGGGGCCACTTTGTCTTCAGTTTTTGCTTCCACCTCGTCCTTCGCCCCTTCAGACTCTTCTCCCTCATCTTCCACACTTGCATCAGTGCCCTTCCTCCTTTCGATTTGACTATCCGAGTCAGTCGAGGTCACAGAGACTGAATCTCTTCCACCACCACCGCTACGTCGTCGTTGTGTATTGTCTCCTTCGTTTTCGGTACTTTCAGAAGTACACGTCCTGCTTTCTGACCCTTCTGTCGTGGACGTTGTAGTGGTGCTCGTCGTATGGGAGCTGCCGGATTGTGACTGCGATTGTGACAGCACGGTTTGAGAGTTGCTTTGGGACTGGGACTTTGTCTCCGTTCCTTCAGATCTTTCAGACGTTTCAGAATCCTCGTGATTTGCAATGGTGACACCAATCCCTACCGCGCCACGACCTTCAGCCTATTGTATTGCATCCCACAACCACCAAAACCACCAAACAAATAAACCGTACTCGCATTAGTATTAGATATTCATTTTGAGGAGAAAGTTACTTGACAATAGGGCAAAGTACTAAAGAAGGAACAGTGAAGGTTAAAAATTTAGACCCAGAGGGGTTGGAAGAAGGTGCAGATCAAAGACAGAGAGTGCTTATTTAGTCAACAGGAATGTGTGAAACAGTGCTACTTAACAATTTGTAGGTACGAGAACTTTCATTTCAAGCTTTGAGACAGTGAGATTACACGTTTCTAATTTTCTTTACAAAATGAAACGGAAGTGTGAAAGTGGCTAACTACAAAAGGTCTGGATAACTACAAAACGTACTAACTAGTTTACTCAATCATGCAAGGGCATTTCTTCAACTAAAGCATGCGATTAAAGTCGGTCTTAAATTCAGGAAGCGTTGTTGTATGTAAATCATATAAAAATGACATTCACGGACAAGTTAGTGGCTAATTAAAGAAACAAGTAGTGCTTACCCATTGAACCAAACTTTGAACAAGGAACCTGACAGGGGTTCCCGCAGCTCTGATAACATCAACCGCTTTTTCATGGCTTGCGGAACGCAAATCAACGTCATCCACGGCAAGGATTCTATCTCCAGTCTGTTTGAAAAACAAGGGTGGAAGTGTTTGGTCAGGGGGCTGCTAAATTTTTAAATGTCAGAGTTTAAAAGCACCTTTAATTGACCAGTTCTCCCAGCAGGACTGTTGGGGAGTACATTTTTAATGAAAATCCCGGAAATTGCGGCCCCGCTATCTTGTCCAGCGTTGAACAGATCCACCTAAATAAAACATAATAAAATAAGTCCAAATAAAAATGCGAATGAGAGACGATCATAAAAACTAAATGGATTCTATATAAAATAGCATCACTTTCTCTTTCCCTAGCCTAGCCATATTTTATGTAACTCCAAAGCAAGCTGTAAACATTTTACGATTATTGTTTGGATTTTATATGAACGGCATTGGTTAGTGAATTCAAAGTCTTTCATTAATGTAGCTGGCTGGGGGAAGACGCACCAGCCTGTCATTAGGGAACTGATGGATGGGCATTTATTTTATGCGTCTCCTCATCCCTTTTCTAAACTGGATGAGACCAGCAGATGTGCTTTAGGGATGTTTATATGCTTTCTCATTTAATGGCATTATCATCGTATCATGCCTTGGCCCAGGTACACACAATTCTCTTTTGCCACAACACTTAAATTTTACGACCAGATCGTCCCAACAAGTGACGATGATCCTCCTGATGAGTGATGATTTACTACACCCTCAGAATATAGAATATAAACCTACATACCTTGCCACCAACTATACTGATTCCCAATGACTTCCCAGCTTCTCTTGGAACCTCAACGAGTCGTTCTGGACCCCAGTGCTTGGATAAGAGGAGTGCACTTTCGTCCCCACTTCCACTGCCTCCTTTTGGAGTTGGTGTGGACCTTGAATGGGATGCTGAATGTGATTGCTTATCTTCCTCCGATGAACTGATGTTTGGGTCTTTTACCACCACTCCTTCATTAGCTTCTGCACTGACGCTGAGCGTGTTTTCAACAGAGCTTGAAGGAGTCAGTCCCCTCTTAGCTGCTGTTGGGGCGGCAGTTGTGGTGCTTGTGGCGGTTGTGGGCGTTGGCTTTACGACAGTAAAAACTGTGGGTCCAGCAGGTTCTTCCGGTTCAGCGGAGACAGAGTGAGACTTGGACTGTGAGGCTGAGTGTGAGGCCGATTCTTCAATTTCAGATAGCTGCTCAGTACTACTGCAAACTGGTTTGCTTCTTGTAACCTAATAATGTCAAAACAATTAGCTTCAAATGTGAGACAAAGCAGGATCAGAAACCTGGATAAGATCTGGAGGTGGAGGAGGACTGGGGAATATTGTGACATGGGTGACCACTCGTTTTTGGACAGTTGGTTGGGTTGCAGGTGGAATTATGTCACCCCCAATGAATACTGTGCTCGTCATATTCGCCGGTGGGACTGGGGAAACCTTTCGGGTAATTACTGCAGTCCCAGCAGCGCTTGTAACTGATTTCGAAGCTTCCTCGCCATCAGCAGGGAGCCTTGGTTTGAGATGTTTTACACCAAAGTCCAGGTCGAAGTCGGATCTAGAATGTCCAAAAGGAACCTTTTCAATCGACGCTTATTCCCAGTCAATGAAAGGGATAGGGATTGTTCAAAAACCTTTCTATGAGTGCTTGCTGAGAAGAGCCTTCTCCTACAACTTCTTCGGAAAGTTGGCGATTATGCTCAGGAAACAGGGAAGGCGTCATTTCTGCAGTTATCAGGGCTTGTATTCTAATACTCTCGCGGTACACCTCTGCGTCAGAGGCTGGAATGTAACATACACTGTAAAGATAAAGGGGGTTAGCTTTTTTCACCAAGATTTACTGCCCTCTCTGCTTCAAACATCTCATAAAGCACAGACGCTTGCAAAATTGCAGGCACACAATCGCTGAATTGCTCACCTTAAATCTTTGGAAAATAGTTGAGCCCTCCTCAATATCGCCCTTGCCTGAGCATTTGTTACATTCCGAAGAGTTTCGTTGTTCACTGAAATGAGGTAGTCACCCGCTTGAATTCTACCATCTCGATGGAAGGGACCTCCAACTGCAAGGGATGTCACCATCACGCCATTTATGCCGTCATCAACTAACTCAACGTTGATTCCTAAGGGTTCTTCAGCTTTTTTGATTTTGACGGTTCGTTCCAAAGCAATTGGAAGAGGATGCTCTGAACTCGAGAACGCTTTCTGTCCTTTGGCTACAGACACTCCATCATGAGATGCTAGGGCTGTCATTGAACCGTAGCTCTCGAAACTGCTCATCACGGACACTGCAGTGGTTCTTCCGTACGTTGAGGCCGAAGTGATCAATCGCTCAGTCGAGATTGGGATTATTGGCGTGACCTAACAAAAATACATTGTCTTCGTCTCGCATGTCTTATACAAACGGAAGTATTCAGCAGGCAAAGGGAAAATTAGTGCGAAATTGATTGGGTATGTATGCTTATAGCTGATACAAAGGGTATGCTTAAAATAAAATCAAATTAAAAAAAAGAATTCGAGCGTTTAGTGTCATGCATAAATGTAGAGAATGTTTATTACTGCGATTAATTGGTAGCTGTATAGAATGTTTGTTCATGTTAGAGTTGAAATTACACAACGTTAGTTGGATTAGTGGTAACTGATGAAAACCAAATCAAAAGGCTTGGACGATTACGGCATGCAGTCCAAGTAATAATTACTAATACCCCATGTCACCCTTGTAAATAATAAATACATTGTAACTCGTAATTATTTTTAAAAGAAAAAGGAAAGGCTGGCGGAAGTGTGTAATTTCAACGTTTATCTTTGGTGTGTTCGAGAGTTTGGAAAACAAAGCAAAAGATTTTTTATCCATACGGACAAGGAAATGGAAATAAGTGCAAGTAACAGAAAGATAAAAGTAGTGAAATAATAAAATGGAAATATGGAATGTGTAGGCATTTAGCTAGCAATCATCCGCAGTGGATGAAGAAGGAAGGCCAAAAATTTTCAGAATCTTTACTTGATTCTCATTTGTCATGTCAATCTCATTCAAATTCTTGGTTGCGGGTGCTAAAGAAAGATTGGAAGTCAAATATGATGTTGGGATGCTGATCGGCTCCAATGAATCAATTGTATGGTCAGCACTGTCAAGAAGTATGGGTGTTCGAGGAGACCCAGGTGGAGGACTTATTGGAAGTGGAGGAGGCGTCACTTCCTGCAAACAAATTTGGATGCCTTTAGAAAAGCAAGTTTCAATACTTTTTGATCAACACTTACTTCACTCTGGGTGGAGGAAACTGTTGTGGCATCAGGGAGTGGAAGTGGCTTTGCTACAGAAATCCGTACCACCCCTCTCGCAGCCCCCTTCAAAGCTTGAACTGCTTGATCTAATGTAGCATTTTCAAGATTGATGTAATTTACTGCAAGCAATCTATCCCCTGGAATAAGTCTCCCATCTTGCTGAGCCACGCCACCAGGTACGAGGCTCCTTATAACGATTACTGTGTCATTTGGATTCAAGGGGTCTTGATAGTCTAGAATGGAGAAACCCAGTCCTCTGTCTCCTTTCGGCAGCTCGATAATTGTTGGCTGCGAGGACCACATCGCCAAACCATTCAGTGGTTCCAAAGAACGAGACTTTAGTTTTGAAAGACTTGTCGCCGTTTCAGCGGTAGCTGCTGTGGTACCAGTAGAGGCCAAAGATCCATCGGATTTTGCTTTTACTAAACGATCGGAACCTTGGAACAAATTCTGCAAGCTGCCCCCAAGAATATTCTACAAAAAACATTCGGTTCAACGACAAAGATTCTTCTAAAGCATTTCTAAACGTTGCCTACCCTTGCAGCAAAAGCATTTCTGTCTTGAGCAGTGTCAATAGGCCTAGAGGGAGGAGGCTGTCCAGGTCTTCTAGCACACACGATCCTCACATGCACGGGTAAGTCTTTTAAGATTGTCACCACTTCAACATGATTCAACCCAAGTAATCTCCGCCCATTCACCTGCACATGACACACAAACCATTTGTCTTGTCATTGCAAACGTCACGATCCATCATACACACTCACATACCTCAAGCAATTCATCTCCACTGGACAATTTTTCAGCCCTTCCAACAGGTCCGTCCGGTAGAATGGAACGAATGTAATGGTGTGGTCGGACCTCGCGTCCATCTTCAACATCCACCGTTCCTTCCAGGCTAATCCCCAACCCACCCCCTTCTTTGGCCTTGCTCAGTTGAGAAACTATAATCTGACACTCTGGGCCCATTATTTTCTCCCATTTTGCCACAATGGCTGCTTCCACTGTCGCCAGTATTTCACCATCATATCTGAACAAAATAAATTGTTGTCAAACTTTCTTCTCCAGTTTTGAGAAAATTCCGCTTCGCTTACCTGGTATCAATCAGCATTTCCAAATCCTCTAAATCCATCTCGACTTTTCTCTTTGTAGGCTCGGCACCACCATCTCGCATTTCCTCATCTTCCTCCTCCTCCTCCTCCTCTTCTTCCTCCTCATCTTCATCCTCTCCAAGTCCACTCCCAGCAGCTAGAATTTCTTCTGCTTCTCCATCCTATAGTAGTCACAATTAGAATCTTTTGGCTATTGGGTTACTTACTACCACTAGGTTCTTAGATATTTTTATGTTGGAATGAGTGTTGAACTACTTGAGATCTTCTCCCGCTTACACAACTTTAGATGACCCTTCCCAAGACTTGGGAAGTATGAATAATTTGTAAATGATAATTTAGTATTATAAAACGTGATACAAAATGCAATGCTAATGCTGCGTACCGTGGCAGCATTTTTGGTGAAAGTCAAAAATAGAACAAGGGCACTTTCTCACCTTACCCCTTAGAAATATTAAAAAAGATGGTATTGAAAAGTAAAGCTATTTGTCTACCAAGATCATCAATCTATTGTTTTAGAGTGAGTAAGTGAAACTGTGAAGTAGAAAATGGTGAAGGTAGTAGTGGTAGTGGTGAAAGTAGTTTGTAAAGTACTAAGATACATAGTAGTAGTAGAGAAAGTAAAGTAGTGAAGTGTGCGTTACGTAAAAATACGTACAGAGTCGACTGGAACCTGAGGCAAAGACAAAGCCGAGACGGATGAAGGTGTTGGTGGCTTGTGCTCCGAGTGACTGATGGCCGATTGCAACTAAAAATTTTCAAGACAAAGAAATGTCTTCGTTTTAAACTTTTGACATTCGAGACATGACTTTTTAATTAGGTTAAAAGCGAGCATCACATCACAACCAAAGGTGTCTTGTGGTCGATTTAAAATGTTTCACATTCTCAAGTGCGACACAGACATGTAACAACCATGCATCGGACATATTCTTGAATGAAATTTAATGGAAAACAATGAAAGTGAAGGTAATGGGATGAGTGGAGAATTTAAGACGGGTGTTATTGCAAGGCCATGCTGAAAACTAAAACTAGAGGATAAGACATGCGAAACAAGAACGATAACTGTCAGTGGATAGTTACAATACAGGGAAGGAAAGTAGGTGGATACACAGGGATCCTCGAGGAAGTGAAAAGTGAAAGTTACGATAAGCACGTGAAGGGTATAATTTCCACTTTACAGACAACATATATTGCGTGTTCTTTCGTACGTACAACCATCATCCATTGTATATGTAGATGGAACCACACATGCAACACGACACAATAATAATGTCCTACACGACTTTTGTAAATGAAAATGCACAACACGGTCTAAACTATGGTCCTTATTCCAAACTATTCTCTTTAAGCATGCAATGGTGACCCATTAACTTTATAGCTTACTTGGTCATATTTTGAGCCATGGTGGTAGCGTTCCAATTTAAGTTTGACAACAGGACCCGTCTTTCTCAGAACCTCCACAGCCTCGTGATTATTGAACCCTTGAAGAGACCTCCCATCCACCTAAAAAAACAAAAGACCACAGCAAAAAATCAGAACGAGATCGATACTTCCTCCTGAAGAAGTTCAGCAAGTGGAAGCCACGTTATTTATTCAACTACTCTATACAATATCTAAAAGTGTAATAAATCAATACTTTATGAATTTTTATATTGGCAGTCGGGTTATATGGGACACTTGAGTCGAGGATTGCATTATTCCTACGCTTTCCATATAACAATGTTTCACTTCTTCATGCTCAAGAGAGAGAGTCTGTCTAACGAAGACTTTCTCCCATTGTTTTACGCCTACGTGGTTCCTCTCTCTTGACTCTCTCATTTCCTGTTCCTTTCCAAGCAAAATGTAATGAA
This sequence comes from Isotomiella minor, assembly GCA_034696445.1. Taxonomy (NCBI): domain Eukaryota; kingdom Metazoa; phylum Arthropoda; class Collembola; order Entomobryomorpha; family Isotomidae; genus Isotomiella; species Isotomiella minor. The sequence goes on from JAQIWU010001360.1 coordinate 12,539, forward strand.
GAAAAGGATGACAAAAGCAGAGTAGAATCCCAATTAACTCGGGTGCCCGTAGATAAATTAGGAAAATTTATGGGAGCGAACCACCACACTCGAATCAACGACTGGTGTATTTTATTATGCACTTACCTATGCAGTCGCTAACAAGGGAAGGTGGAATGAGGAGGGAGGAGAGATGATGATTTATTCTATCTTTATTTTTGATGGCGAACACTAAATCATGCCTTCTTTTATGATCACAAATTGTAAAACTTGAGAGCTTTTGATTTGTCTGAAATTTTAGCCCTTCCATTGTCCCCCTCATCTACCTATAAACCCTCACTCAAGTCGCATATAAGACACTTTCGCAGAAAGAAAGTTGGCATCAAAGTGAACATGGGACCAACATTCTCCTGAGAGTACTTCATCTTGATTAAACGCACTATTACAATTCATATATCCTTCAACGATTACTGGCCATGATGAAACTGGATGAACCTGTGATATACTTACCTCGATAATGCGGTCATTTATGGAGATTCTCCCCGAAAAGTCTGCAGCACTTCCCTCACTCACACTTTTTACGAATATCCCCGATAGCTCTTCTGCAAGAAAAAAAACAATCCTTTGTAGAAGATCAGAAGTCTTACTTCACTTCATTAATTCATACATAATATGTATGGAGATGAGTCAACTTTTTCAATAAAGAATAAAAGATAGGAACAAAATGGCGTAGTTGAACGGGAATCCACGATATTAGATGAAAAAGAAAAATGTGTAACTGCAGACATCATAACCCATAAGCATTTGAATTGAACAAAGTGGTAAAAGTCAAAAAAAGTTTTAGCAATTGATATAAAATCTGCCGAGATGGCAATTTCTTTTTTTCTTTCTTCTCTTATTTGCATAACGAAGTTTTTGTCTTGGTTGAATGCGAAAGAGCATTCTTCTATATACTTTCACCATGCTCTTCTTCAGCTTGTTTGTATAGGAATAATAAAACCTCGTTACAAGAAACAGCTTGTTATTACTTTTGTCAGACACAGACTTGTTTCTCCATTGCGTCGTAACTACCATACATACATACCTTCATCACTAAACTAAACTAACCTAACAAAGCAGAGCAAGTGAATAAAATACAATGATACGATGATGTCTTCTCTTGAGCCAAAAGAAGAGGGAGACGGAGAAAGTAAGCCTAAGGAGAAAGCAGTTTTTTTTCTTTTTCTTTCTCCTTCTACCCAATTTATTTGTTCTTCGTCTCCTCTGAACAATAATAGGAGGAAACAAATCATTTTTATGTATGACACAAACAAGCCTTACGAATTTCCGAACCAGAAATATAGGAAACAGAAAGGATGAAGAAGAAAAACAGCAACGACATGGAGAAAAAATGATGTTCATGTTGTTGTGTGTAGAACATAAAATGTAGCTTTTTTCTCCATCTGGTAAATTATCCTTCCTTCTCAAGTTGGTTGGTTAAACCTCAATATTGCATTCACCCTTTCCTTCGCCCCACGTCACATAAGATTACATGACATTAACATGAAGGCCCTTCTCGGGTCGGTTTCACCTATTTTATTTCTATTTCTGTGAGTGTTTTAAGAGGAGATGTGGGTAGGTATTAGAAAGAAATCGACTTGGGTTCTTTTTTGAATCGGAGAGAGCGATTGGATGGAAGGAAAGCAATAAAAATTTAAAAAGGCACGTATCGTTTCGGTTCTTTCTTTCTCTTTTCAGCCTTTAAATTCATGCCGAACTGATTGGACTGTGTGACAAGATTTCGTAAAGAGAGAGAAAACTTGCTAGGGTTTTCCTTTTTTTACCTTTTGAACTAATATAAAATTCCAACAGATTAACTGACGTGACGGCGGTTGCTCTCTCTCTCTTTCTCCATACGTACGTACCTTTCTCACAAACGTAGCCCGCAATGGTGATTCCCAACCCATGGGAATCCTTCTTCAGCTCTACATCCACGAGTTCTACTTCAGGAAGTGAGTCAAAAGTGGCTGACGGTGGTATTTCTTCACCCAATTTGAATTGACTTGTATCTCCAGACCCTAATGATCCTTCTATTAGATGGTTCCCATATCCATTGGCTTGGAGGAGGTGTCTCTCTAATTCTTCGGGATCACCCAGGATTCGTGTGGGTACAATAGGTGCTTGACTCATGAAGGCATCTGGTGATGTGGGTTCGACAGGGCGGGCCACCACAAGACGAACACAGGAACCGCACTGACGCAGGACTGCGGCAACCTGCTCTGAGCCCATCCCTACACAAATTGTAATAAATGATTTGTTTACTAATCACGTCTGACGAAGAAGGGAGGATTCAAAAGTTGATTTGAAACACTAAAATATTGTACCCAAAAGATTGACTTCTCCAATTTGGAGAATGTGGTCGCCACTCTGAAGTCTGCCATCGCGGTCTGCAACTCCACCAGGGAGGATAGTTTTGACCACAACACCAGTACTGCGACCCCCAATGATTCCAAATCCCAGGCCTGTACCGTCGTTTATGAGCTCGATCACTTCTACTTGCGCCCATTCTGTGTTTAACTGTAGAGAAATATCAATGAGAATATGAAGAGAAAGTAGAGACTTCAATGGAGGGATTATTACATACCACCATTTCTGTGCTTTTAGAGTTTTCAGAAGGAGGAGAGGAGGGACCCAACCCACCCACAGAAGGGGGTTGTTGTCCCACCCCAATGATATCCCCAAGAAGCGGGGGCTCAAGTGGAAGAAGGGAATCTGGAGTTCTGGCTACAACGATCTCAACTTCTCCCCTGGCCTGCTGCAAAATTCCAATTGCTTGTTGATGTGTAATTGCTGCGTCCAGAGGCTGTCCATCAATTGCCAGTATTTGGTCACCTTCCGCCAGTCTTCCATCTCTGCGAAAAGAAAAGAATACACACATTAGCCCTATTTTGTAACACATCAACAATAGTCTTATTATTATTAGCACTAGTGCACTCACTTTCTCTCTCCATTACTACATGTATAACTCCTAAGACCCTGGCTCAACACAAATTGGCGATAAAAGTCTACGGAACATATTGCCCTGCATTCTTTTCTTTCCTCACCCGCCATACCATAACCATATCACATAGACAGGTTCGCATGAGATGCCCCTATTCACAAGGCAGTACGTAATTGCTGTAATTAACATCGTTAGCAGCATTTTAGGCTAATGAAGGAAGGAAGGAAGTTTGAACCGACTAAATGGATTACACACAAACGAAGGGAGGGATTAGAAAGAGAGCGTGTGTAGGCTGAAGAAATACGGGCTTGGTCTACTTTCTCTTTTTCTACCCTGAAATGCTCAGTCACGTCAAAGAAACCAGCCCAACATGGTTACACAAACAAGACTGTGTCAGACTTTCCACATATTGCATATCTCGTTGACTTTCAAATCAAACGACACACCAGTGACACTTCAAATCAGAGAATGGAAAGGACACATGCAGAGAGGTTCGACTATCTATCGAAGCAGCCAAGGCAGTTGTGACGTGAAGTACCAAACTGTACAGGAGAAAGCAAGAGGATACTTGAGACCAATGATGTACTAAAGTGGATAATCTTATGAAATTCAGGTCTTTTGCACCCAAATCATTTCCCTTCAAACTTTCTCTTCCTCCTGACACATGCCTTGGTAATCTTTTCCCTACCACGGCCGTTTTTGGTAAACAGCTTCTCATTCCTTTCATTCACATTCATGGGCTCACAAACTTGTAGGGATGTATTGAATTTTTTACAAAATACCCAAGTCATATCGTAAATTCAAATCCTGCCAAGAGAGCGTCCTTCAATCCCGAAAGCAAACTGCCTTTTTTAGTTGAATAGACTATTGAGTTAATAATGTAATTCCGAAGTCTGAGATATCATCCAAGCCCTACTACTTATCCCAGACCAAACTCTATGTAGACAAGTATTTCATCTCGAGGTGAACTCAATCAGATTTTCTCCTGCACACATCTGCAGCTCTTGTTCTTCTTCTTCTAGAATTTCAGCAATTTGCATTCTATTTTCCATTTATCCTTCGCTTTATTTGTGAGGCTGCCACGTTGGAGGAGAAAGTCAGCTTCCATCCCAAAAGAAAGTGATGGAGAAGATGAAAAAATTGGTTTCTACCTAACGTTCAATTTTTCCTTTAATCAGAATTTAATAGACATTGTGATTGCGAATTACTGAAATTCTGGACTAGAGAATGCGAGCATAGAACAACGTTTATTTTATTTTTTGCAACATTCTCTTCTCGGAGCTTAACTTTCACTCCATTGTTTAACTTCCTCTCCGAAAGACGACGTCTGCAAGTCAAGGATAGGCGAACACTTAATACACTCTTGACATCACAATTTCCCAACCGTATTTCAGGGAGATTGAATTGGATTTAAGATAAAATAAACTAGATGGAGAAGTGCCTTGTCTAGAAAGAAGGAACTCTGCACGTCAGAGTTTTTTG
>JAQIWU010001361.1:0-16978 GCA_034696445.1 Isotomiella minor
GAACAAATCCACGCCCACGACGGCGACCACACCCACGCCCGCGATCATATCCACGCCCACGCCTGGTCGTGGTCGTGCGGGCGTGGGCGTGATGTTCAGCGCGTCCCTCCAAACCAAGCTCAATTTCGTCTTCTGTCACGTTCTGTCCACTTTGCTTCTCTTTTGTCCGCCTACTTTTGTCGTGTAAAGTGGTGTCATCGTCAGTCACTCGACTCGACGACGCTTTCGCATAGCCACGGATTGTGGTGCCACTATCATCATCATCATCGCAGCCATCATCATTATGTCGTCGTCATCATGAGAACAAATGGCCAGAATTATTATTATTACAGATACTGTCTTTGTTACTACGGTCCATGGCTCATGTCCATGCTCCGTCTTCAACAGCCAATCAAAAAATCTGAAAATAACTCCATCGCCATTGTGTCAAGATCCAAAACCATTCTTTCAAAAATGGTCGTGAACAACAATTCCCACAACGCAATGCATATCAACAATCAACATTGAAAAAAGTAGTTTCCAATAGACAATCTTCGATGCAATATCTGTAGTAGAGGCATTAAATTGAAACTCTGATGTCACTGATGCTTTTTTAAAAATTCATTCAGTCCAAGCTGTTATGTTCAAGAAGGTTTCCATTTGTATCATGTCGTGTGCTTCAAGATTAGAAAAAACTGACATGATGTAAGGTAGAATTAACAAAAAAGGGGGAGGAAGATGAGAGGGTGAGAAGAATGAATTATTAGCACACCCAAGTAACGTTCTCCATAATTTGTTATCCTTACATTGACATTAAGTTGAAGCAAGTATATACTTTTGAACAAAAACAAAAAACCAATGAGTAACGGGAGTAGGTTGTGTACCATGGCACGTATGTTGCTTTACAAAGTTTAAAAACGATGATGTTCTAACATCCAATGTATGGGACTTAGGGTCGGAAATGAGAAGGCTAATTGAAAAAGTCCAAACACATGTCACTTTGCCCATTTATTACACGTTCCTCCTACAATGCCAACCAACCACACACAAACACAAATTTGTATCATTTGGTAATTTACCGTGTTATTTTTAGGACACAGATGAACGATGCGATAGATCATACTCCAAGACAAACCAGCCATCAAATAGCGTTTACTGTTGGAAGTCAACTTTAAATTTATTGCCGTACGAAGCCAGCCAACTTTTACTTTTACCTTGTTTTAAAATCCCTACAGCACATTTTCCCCTGACAAATTGAGTGTGCCAAGACCAAAAAAGAGGGACGTGGGGAACATGTATAGGGAAAGGGGCAGCAGCTAGCAGCATTCATCTGCATCCTACCAATCAACCATACGATCCAACCATTCATCCCTTGGCGATGGAGAAAACTGCTGGTCATGTTAAAGCAATAAGAGCAACAAAAATGAAATTCAAAACAATCCCAATCCAGCACCTCAAAATAATCAGACAGTCCAAGAACAATACAGCTTCCCTCCGCTGCATTTAACTTTAGGTTTCATTCAGCTCAATTTTATATCCAGCCAAGCTGAGCAAGCACCTCCGGTTCACAAATTTTATGTAATAAATGAAAGGGGAGAGGTAAAAGGGGGCTTAAATGATATTCTGACTTATTCAGGCAGGCAGGAGTTAAGAAGACAAAGAAATGTGTACATGTGGTGAAAGAAAGCAACATTCCGTCAGACATCTGCCGTTTTATTGGAAACTTGTAGTCGTTCAATAATTATGACTTTCGACCATTTGCTTTCTACATGTACAATGGAGAATTCATTGAACAATAGAACTTACTTGTAAAAGTGAAAGTAACGAAGGAAGATGAGACAAAACGAGCAAAGGAAAAATAGCTAATAATCACCACAAGATTTAGTGTTATGCGATGCGACCCAGCGCTGCTGTGATGCTCATTCATATGTATTCATATTTAAGGAAGTGTAGAAATATGTGTATGATGATACGTGGGGAGAGAAATTAATCATAACAATCAAATAGTTGTGTTGTGTCATATTATGTTACAAAGGTGATTAACAGGAGGGAAGAATGGTGATTTCAAGGCGATTAGGAACGCCAGGCAGGGCGAGTAAATGAGTGCAAAAGGAATCCATTAAACCATTTCTGCATGCTGATTCTCTATGCCCATTACATTTTGTACGCAACAAACAGCATGTCATATAGGAATGAGTGATCCCATCATGTCATTTAAAAGCACCAACAACAATTGAAACTTCACGTCTAAAACCAACTTTTTAAAACTTGTGTGAGCCCAAGATTTATATGAATCTGAGGACGATGAATGATTGACTTTCATCTTCTTCAAAGTTCATTGATGAACAGTCTAACTCAAAAAGACTTTAGAATTCCCAGAAGGATATACGATTGCAATCCCATTAAAAATATTCACTTCTTCAAACCTCATTGACTATTTATACATACAAACGGCACAGAGGTGAACGTAAATAGTGTCGTCTATTATTTACTTTCAACAATGGTCTTGCGACACACAGAGCTTGAGTGTGATTTAATTAATATTCTTAAATTGGCTTTGCTCCACTTCTTTCAACGACAATAAATTCGCCACTTAAAATATTAGACAATTTGACTTGTCGTCGTCGGAGATTAGATCAGAGGCGGTAAGCTGTAGGAATGCAAATTATTAAATTAATCATAATACTAATGTACACTGATAACAATAGGCTACTTGAAATTAGAATTAAAAGCAATGAGGACAAGATGTTGTTTGTCGCATTTTAGCTTCATTCTGCGTTACCCATCCTCGTCCTCCATACTGTCTACTATAAAACATTCATTATTATTGCAGATAAAAAGCGTGATGACTAAAGAGATAAGTCAGGTAGGCAGGGCAAGGAAGGTGGGGTAGAGATGGTAACATAGTACTGATGGAAAAGGGTAAAAAATGAACCAAAACCAGTCGAGTCCAGTATCCAGTTCTGACGTGAGAATCATATAGCGACGCAGATGCAGGATGTAATAATGTGGTCGTAGTACAAAAAACGTACAATTTTAGTATTGATGCCTACTTCATCCAGCCATGTTTATCGTTCTCATCTCTTGACATCTTTGTCCCTTTTTTTATTGCTATCTTTTAAATTCTGCCAGGGATCAAAGCATGGGTGTTGTTGAGACATTTTGTGCAGATACAAATTTTTAACCTGTCCTGACAAGGCAGAGAAGACTGCATCCTACCGACTACAAACCCAGGACACAATTACAAGAATGCTTTGCATTTTCATGGACCAAGTTAATTTGCTGGGTTGGACAGTACATTAGGTTTTTTACATTCAACTTTTCGACATGGCCTTGTAATGATGATGATGATGCGCTGTTATTATTCTTCTGTATTTTTTTGCTAAAAAAATAATAAAAATGCATAAATAAATAAGGTAGTTGTGTCATAAGTCCAAAGTAATAGCAGACATCCATCCGAGGCGGAGGAATGGAAAGGAAAATTGCTTGGAGCATTGCATTGAAGCATAAACCAGCTTCCTTCCTGTGAAAGGTAAAAGACTGCATTGTGGCTGTGGCTTGTCTGCCACACATTTTAAGTACGGTCTTTTGTGTTATGGATTGAGAAGAAACGGACACGGAAATTATCCCCAAATCCGGAGATCATGCGGATCTATTGAGAAATAAAATTAACAAAAAAGTTGAATTTATGATGATTTCAGTCTCACATGATTGTGGATAATTATTCTTTCTTTCTCTTTCTCTTCTCTCGCCCATCCAATCCAATCAAATACATCAACTCCATAGACACTTCTTCGTCCAGACAATATCTGCTTTTTCCTCCAGACATCGCCGTCTTGATTACAATAAAGTCAAGTTAATGACGGGACGACGAGACAAGGGAGAGCAGATGATATTAAAAATTTATTGGACACGGTGACTTTCTTTCTCCTTGACTCACACTTCCATCTCCATCAATGGCTGAGACACTGGTTGGGGGTACCAAATACAAGTTTTTAACGGAGCATGGTAATTTTATAATAGAGGCAAGGTGAGAATGATTAAGTTTTCTTTTAGAGTCCTTTTGTCTCCTTTTGATGTGGTGCTCATTTACATAAGGGCATATGAATAGACAGACACTGCAATTATCAAGCACCGAGCGATTAAGAATAGTTTTAATCAGAACAGTGTGTGCTTTGATGAATTCCTATGCGTAATCCGGGAGCTGCTCCAACTATTCTAAGAACTGAATTCGGCTTTTAGTCTCTCAACTCAAACCTGTCCTTCCTTCTCGATAGTAAAAATATACTTAAAAAACCTTCTTATTTATTTCCTCATGCATTGTTGAGGTCCAAGAGATTCGCATGCTTGCCTTGCCATATTGTTGTACAATAAGTTTGAATCCAAAAGTTTCACCTTTTCCTCCATAACTCAAAACAGAGAGACGACATGACACAGTTTCATACCTAAGGGTTCTACTTATCAAATGTGAAGAGGTATTTAAAGATAGGTCCCATTGAAGTGGAAAGCTCTTTTTAGAGTGATCCATCTTTTGTTCCCGACGTTGAGAATCATCAGGTCCTCGTCAATGATTCATAATAATTTTTGCATCCACAAAGGAAACCCTGAATTGAACAAAATGAACTACATAAAAGATGCTCCAAACGCTGTTTGGGTGGTCTGTTGTGTGCGGAAATCAGTATGTCGTTGGGGTCGAACGACTCAGTTCATCGCTTTCTTTTGTCTTTTACTTTTTCAACTTAACTTCTTGGAGGTTTTCAATTCTTTTACCAACATTGCCTCTTGATTAATAAAAAGATCAACTCTGGTGTTATACCCTCAAAGAAAGATTAGGGGGCTCAGAAGAAACCGCCTCAAGAAGAAAGAGGAAAAGGAAATATATTTCCTGACTCCCACAAGGATTCTGTAGGCGAGCATTTATAATTAATGAACGTTGTTGGATTCAGAGAAATGAATGTCGCTTGCAGGAACAAACGGGGGATTACATGTATGTGTGCATGGGAATGAGAGGTGGTTTAAAGTGTTGTGCACGAAGGGTAAAAAGGGTGTCGTATTTCATTAAAGACTTGTCTCTCTCTTCTTCTCCCAGACAGCATGTCGCTGACTCTCTCGACCTTTTCTGACTTTGTTAGACAAACAGGGGCCCCTTTCCAAGAATGATACAATAAAGTAAAGTACCGTTTTTTTGGGCCTTTCTTTTCTCTTGTTCTTTTTGTCTCGTCCTCGTCCTTCGTCGGCATTTGTTGTGAGGGATCAGATTACAGATTATGGGTTTTTATTAGTTGAATATTAAAGCCTTTCTCTGTTGTGGTGACTTAATTCTTTTGAATGAATGAACACTGGAAACGTAGGGTTCTAAATGAGTTTTTTGCAACCTGCTCTCAAAATTATGTAAATCACTTATAGCCATGAAGAAGAAATGTATGATATGGGGCGAGGGGATATTATGGAAGTGACTGAAATGTTTCAATTCAGATCTCGTGTGTGTTAGGAGACTTTGTTTCACAAACTATACAGTCGAAGCAAGAAAGATGGATGAAACCTAATTGTAATTGAGAATAGGAGACACTAATTTCACAGGCAAATATGAAACAAATAATCATCATATCTTTCCTTTCACCCTTTTCCAACCCTTCGCCTCGGCTACACACGAGACAAGATTTTGGTTGCTTCCTTCTCTTGCTCACTTTCTTTCATATAACTTTCTAATTTTAATTTCTCGTCTTGACTCCCAACCACCAACATTCTAAACTTGACTGCTTTCTTTCTGATCGCTTTGAAAAAGAGCTGTGTTTTTTTGGTTAATTTTGGAAAATAGAGAAATGTAGAGATTTTATCGTGCATGCATGAATGAATGAAGGATAAATCTCAATCGCTCACCCATATCTTGCCATGCCAGATGCCATTATTTGTTATTTGCTTTCATTTAACGTGACACACTTCACCGAACTGCAGTAAGTAAGCATTGCTTTCTTCATACAAATTCGAGGCTGGATTTTATTGGCTGGTTCAGTTAATGCCACTAAAAACTAACAGAGGCGGCTTCAAGTACGTAAATACAAACTGGAGGGTGTGGGTGAAAGTAGGCAGCCCACGCAGAGCGTTATGCTTTAATTATTTTTATGAAAGAGACCTTTTGCTTGTTTTTCGTAAATCTTGGATTTATATTTGGGCTATTGGGAACAGTTTTAAGACGACAGGACAAATTGGGATTACTATCTTCGGAAGAGGCTTGCAGTTGCAGCACGGGTGGTCCCATCCTTTCATCATGCCGTAGTAGTGATGGTGCCAAGTGGGACTCATGCTGTAAACCCCGGTTGTACTGTTCACATGCCAATCGGTCACTCCTCCATCTTTGCCTCCTCCTCCCACTCATTTATTACCCATTACTCGAACTCGTGATTCCCAGAAGTTCTCCTTCCTTGAAAGCGAGCATGGAATTAAGAGCCGTGTGCAGTGTTGGGCTTTAGCATTAAATGAATAATATTGTTTAAATAGACTCGACTCAGTGAAGAAAGAATGCATTTCATGACATTGCTGGTCTCATTTCTCTCATTCCTCAAAAAAACAAATAATTCAAATGCCAAATAAGGCAAACTCCCATCTTTTTAGGTAACTGGGTGAACCAAGCAAAGGGAGATGGATCCTTGACTGCGTGCCATGACTCATGACATGACGTGGTGGTAAATGACATGCCAATGCACACACGCAAAGTGCATATACCTAGTATGTGCATGCACGATACGATGGTGTGAACAGAAGAAATGAGAATAAACGTGAAATGTAACACTAATTGTTTTAAAAGTTTTCTGAATTCTTCTTGTGCCCTTCCCCTGCCCTATGAGTTGAGAGAGAGAACACGATTTCCGCTTTTAGAGAAATCAGTCAAATACTTACAGAGGCTTGACTTTACTTTCATCTCTGCTCCCCATTTCTCACCTCGATTGTCAGGCACTGAAAAGAATGAGGGAGAGCAGGGCATGGCATGACGGGGCAGTTTTAATGGAATGAGAGAGGAGAGAACTCCTCGTCTTGTGATGAAGGAGAGAAGGTGAAGATTAATTTTAATCACAAAGATTTGCTAAGGGAAAGATGATGATGGTTCGTTTGCGTCTTTGCTTAATTTAATTTAATCAAAATTCCAATATACAGGGGGATTACATGCCACTGTCTTCATCTGCACACTTGACAAACTTTGAGCTTGAGAGAAAAATTCTGGTAATCTCATCAATTTTCACAAATATGTAACCTTTACATTGCTTTTACATTAGATGATTCCAAGTTGAAATGTGCACACGTCTCTCGTGCGTGTTTCCTTCAGAATTTAAGAAATTAGTCCAATATTTGACTCTAGGTTTACTACCCAAGCCATGTCTCATTGAGCCCCATTTGCATCTTCGACTAATGTGGCCTTGCACAGTTGGAGATGCCAAGGGGATTTGGGTCGAATGTAGATAAGGCTCAACCTTTCCATGCAGGTGGCTGTGACAATTCGCAAGACCACGCAAATAAAATAATGCACTAGTCTCCATCTCCGATTATTATTAGCCAGGTGGGATTATCCATCTAGTCGTCTTCTTCTTCGTTGGCAGTTTGTCTCCTCAACATTCGAGATAAGGAATTAAGGAATTTGCCCTAGATTCAAATCGACAAATTTGAATGAAATTGAGAGAATGATGAGACAGGATGTATTCTCTCTACTTGACTCTGTCTGCATGGCTTTTGCAACAACGTTCCCCTGGCATAGTACGAAGGTGAAGAATGTAAATGAGCACACCTTTTGCAGACTCCATGAGATTTGCTCCCCAGACGAAATTGGGGCTCTGTACGTCGTGAGAGTTTGGAAGAGAAGGACACAAGGGAACCTTGTGGATAAAGAAACCCTTGGCACCTAGGTTAAAAGTACTCAGCACTTGTATAGTCGGTTCAGTTAGTTGGTCGGAAGACAGGATAGGCTTTGGAAGGAGAGTGACTAACTACTGACGACGTTAAACAACGTTAGGAGGAGATGGACCCAGGTCGGGCTGGAGGGGAAAGGGTCAGAGGAAGGGCACGTGGCCGAGGTGGCATGGCGCCTCAACCCTTAGGGGCTTATCCTCCACCGCAGGAAGAACAGCATGAGGAGGACGTTTCCTCTGCCGAAATGGCTAGAGTCTCTATCCAAGATACGGGAAGCCACTCTGAGGAAGTGGGACGTGCACGGGGGAAGGAGGAGGACCCGAGGTTCACCAGAGAGTTTGCTGAAAAACGATGGAAAGACATGCAACTGCAAAGAGGCTACTTGAGAACGGTAAGGATGAACTACTAGTCGTTATATAACAATGAAGGACTCAATGCCAACTGCGTTTTTAACTGTAGAGGTCTGAGCAACTCACAGACAAGAAGGGAACGAGCGGACAACCAGTAGACCTCATTGCTAATTATTTCCCTGTGGACTTACGCCGGATGGAGACTTGGCATCTAAACATGTATCAAGTGGATTATGAGCCTGGTAAGACTTCAATATGAGTAAAAAAGGAATTCAAATGTGTGACGAAAGACTAATTAATGACTTGCAGACGAGGACTCTGGCAAAATCCGAAAACGCGTTTTGCGTAAAGCAGCCGAACAAGTCAGTCTGGCAAATTACATTTTTGATGGATTTCACCAACTTTACACGATAGAAGAGATGGATGTCGACCCAAAGCTGGTTGAGGTGGAGTACAACCACGATGACGGGACAAGTGTTCCATTTCGGATTACGCTGAAAAAAGTTAAACAAATTCCTTGGAATGACGTAAGGAAAAAAGCGGAGAGTCCTTCCTCAAGGGTTAATAATTAATTGTCTTTTACTGTGTCAATACAGGCCGAAACCCTGCAGGTGTACAACATTGTCATGAGAACCGTTATGCAACGACTGGAGTTGGTTCAGTTGGGAAGAAGGCAAGTACCTAATCTATAAATGTGTGAGAGATGAAGTGAACAAAGAAAAAATGGCATTCCTGTAAAATGTGGTTGGCATCACGAAGGGATAAAGTTTGAATATTCCTTTTCCAACCTAATTTGCACATTTCTCTTTTTTGCCAACAGTTATTTCAGTAATACCATGAAAGTAGAGCTTCATCACAGACATATGGAACTATGGCCAGGGTAAGGATCTATAGTGACCTTGTCTTCGAAAAGTAAGTAGGGGTACATACTAAATGGCGACTATATTTTGCACTAGGTTCACGACTGCTCTTCGACCTTATGAAAATGAGTTAATGATGAATGTGGAAACGATAACAAAGGTAATAATGACCCAATCTGTACTGGCTACCATGAACCAGATCAGAAACGACGTCTACGATAGAAGCAAAGTAAGAGAAGAATGTGAAAAGAAGATTTGCGACAGAATCGTTCTCACCCACTACACAATGAAAACGTACAAGATTGGAAGGATTGAGTGGGAAATGAGACCTACCGATACCTTTTCTACAAAGAAGGGGGACATTACTTTTCTAGAGTACTATAAGTCCAAATACGATCTTCCAATAGATCCAAAACAGCCGCTACTTGTTGCCGTTCCCAAGCAGAGGGACGTTGCCAGAGGGGTTAACCTTGCAGAAACCATGCTCATCCCAGAGCTGTGTTTCTTGACTGGACTGACGGAGGAAATGAGGAATGATGGAAATCTCATGAAAGAACTCACGAGTCACACAAAACCCCCAGCTATGCAAAGGGTTCGACAGTTGAGTGAGTTCATGACCAAAGTGTGCAGACATCCAGAGCTATCTAAGGATCTGAGCGAAAAATGGGGCATTCGTTACCCCACGAACGAGTTGAAGAGACTTGGGGGGAGGCTGCTACCTGCGGAGAGGATTCTATTTGGAAACCAATTGGTGTACGACGAGAAGAGAGGAGAGTGGGGCAACGCACTCCACAGTAAGCCACAAGTTAATCACCTATTTTTATTTACTTTGTTAATTTGGACTAATGCTTTCTCCTAGGCAAGAAGCTCTTTAGTCCTACCCGTTGTGCAAACTGGGCAATCATTGTGTCCCAACGAGACATGAGGAACGTAGATGGTGTCATACGCACTCTGATACAAGTCGCCGGACAGTGCAGCTACAACATTAGCAATCCCGAACGGTAATGGTAGTGGTCAACGTTCCTTCTTGTCAGGGAACTATATTTTGTTGATTGCTGCTAATCTACGGTTTCTTCTGTTTATGTCCAGGTTTGTCATTCATTCTACCAGGCCTGCAGACTATGAGAGAGAAATTGACAACATTGTTGGCAAATGCCGTGGAAATATCGACTTAATAATGGCAATCTTGCCAAATAAATCGTTGGACAATTACGCTGCTGTAAAGACGCGTTGCACTGTGAAGTACGGAGGTGGGTAACGTATTCCATCCAACATTATGCATAATGCCATTCTTGATCCTTATTCTCTTCTTTCTAGTCTTGTCCCAATGTTGGATAGCGAAAAACTCCACTGCATGTCCTCCACACAAAATTAAAAATATCTGCACAAAGGTTATGGTACAAATGTGCGCTAAGCAAGGCGGGGTTCCTTGGACGGTGTCCTGGCCACTTAAGGTATCCTCTCCGTGTCGATACATTTTATTTTTGTGATAATACCTTTTTAATTTAGACGCAAATGATGATGGTGGTTGGATATGACGTCTTTCATTCTGGAGGCCTTTCGAATAAAAGGACTATGGTCGGTGCCCTTGTGGCTACGATTAACATTGAACAAACTCGATACACTTCCGTTGTGCAGCGTCAACAGACAACGGAATTGAGCGTGACCATGGCCAATGACTTTGCCCGTAAGTCCACAACTTTGTAACCTGGATTCCACTTTTTGATTAAGCAATGTGAGCAATGACGTGTCCTTTATTTCCTCCAGGGGTTCTCAAACGATGTCAACAATTCAACAATGGCCAACTCCCAGTGCGTATCTTGTTCTACAGGGATGGCGTGGGGGAGGGTCAGTTGAGCCAAGTGAGGGACGTCGAGTTGAGGGATATTAAGGTAGCAGCTCGTTCGTGTGTCGCTTGTCATTTCGTTCTTTAAGGTATGCTTTTCTTCCTCCTAGACATCTATCAAGGACCTTTATAACGAAGCCAACCAAGAGCTGCCAAAGTTGACTTACATTGTTGTGTCCAAGAGGATCAACAGTAATATATAAAAAATGCCATATACTTATGAGGTTTCAACTGCAACTATTTGTGTTCATTTCCCCCGTAGCTCGGATTTGGCAAAGGGGAAGAGATGGGCCTGTAAATCCCCTACCAGGGACTGTTGTGGATGACGTGATCACGTTACCGGAACGGTACACTATTTTTGTTACTACAATTACCTATACCGAATTTGTACCTATAATACCCTATTATACGCCGACAGGTATGATTTCTACATGGTCTCTGCAACCAGTTGTAAGTCAAAAAGCTTTCATTCAATGCCTGTCTCAGGAAACATGAATGGCTTGTCAGAAGCTAATGAGTTTTCATATAACTTTGCAGTTCAGGGGACAGTTTCTCCAACGTCGTACAACGTGTTGTTCGACAACTCAGGATTTTCCCCGGACAAAATCCAAATAATGACCTGGAAGCTATGTCACTCCTACTACCTCACATTCCAGTCAACTGCAGTCCCTACGGTTTGCCACTATGCACATCGGTTGGCATTTTTAGCTGGGAAAGCGTTGGGACCGGGTGGTGAACCTCATGAGAACTTGGTGGACTACCTCTATTTCATATGACCTAATATCCATGGACGAATGAGTACTTCAAAAGGGTTGCCATATTTAAAGGCCTGTTGACTTGGATAATATCTACAACATAGATGGTAGATAGTAGATATAAAGTATAATAGTGTTTTGGAAACCAGTCAGTCAAGCTCTAAGTTTCCCATACATGTTATACGTGCTCTTGACTGTTGATAGGTTCAAGAAGTGTTGGATAAATCCTGTCACATCAAGTGTCTGGACTGAATATCTATACTACCCATACCAAAAATTGTTACTAGCTCAATTAGTAATTTACTTTTAGAATTATTAGTCTCTCTCTCATACAAATTAATATACATCCTATAAGCATGTATAATATCAAGTCATGTCAGACTTTAAATTTGACAAATAAAGTGTCAGATTCAATCAATAATTGAATGATTATCCCTCCTCCTCCTCCTGTTTATTCGAAGACCTAAATTATGTTCGTCAACCAACGGCGACTTTCCACTTAAAATCCAATAATTGAAACTTGAATAATGCATGACATGAAGAAACCTTTATCCTATGATGCTTGTCTTTCTGTGATCTCACAAACAAACAAACACACAAAAACCCACTTTATTCCAGTTTCTCCATGTTTCTTATGCTAAATCTCCTTTTATTCATTCAAGCAGTTGGTCCACCAAACCAAAACCAAACCATCACTCACTCACTCTCTCACCCATTTTCCGACTTGAGTCTCTCTGACAAGTGATTTATGATTATTATTATTAATTAACACGAGTTAATATTGTTGATAATTAGTTGTCACATTTCGTAGGAGAAGATGGAGCTCCGAGTTGACCAAGGGTCCTTTTGACTGTGCTTGTGTTGAGTAAAAGAACAACCTAATTAAGTCAAACACTCAGGCTGAGAGGAGGGTGGGATTTGTGGTAGGTGTTAATATTTGGACATATAGAAGACCCTGACGAAGGAGGACGGAACAGGATGGGGAACTTTTGCCTCTATTTTCACAGAACGTGGACCCCTGGATATAACTCAGAGTGTATTGATCCTAATTTAGCATATGCGTATCAAAAAAAGTTAAATCTAGCCAAGAAAGTAGCCTGGTGGATATTTGTTCTGACACTCATCGTCTCCATTATCATCCTTCTGGTCACTCTGTCCTCCAGATCCTCCTCATCCCCTGCACCAGGATGCCAACCCCAACCTGCCATGATTCTGGACAATAATGCCGGAGTGAATGTGAGCAAGAACAATGACGTTATTCTGCTTGCTGCTGGAGTAGCCGGAGTAAGCACAATGTCAACCACTTTGTCGTCCATCGTCAGCAATACCACCCAACCTCCAGTACAGTCCGAGTACATTTCAGAGCCCAGTCCAGAGTCCATTCCAGAGCTCAGTCCGAGTCCAGAGTCCATTCCAGAGCCCAGTCCGAGTTCAGAGTCCATTCCAGAGTCCAGTCCGAGTCCAGAGTCCAGTGTGTCCGAGAGAAATAAGACTCGAAGGGACAACACTAGTCAACGAGCAGACTACTTTTCTGATTGTGAACCAGATTCATTCATATGCGACAAAAAGTACAATATAACTACCTAACTACTGTCCTCAGGTTTCATTACAACTTTAATTATCCTTCACTTGATTGTTCAATTTCAGCACCAGTGAACCCTCCTGCATTCCGAAAGAGATGGTATGTGACATCAAAAAGGATTGCGAGAGTGGACAGGATGAAGCAAACTGTACAACATTGTCGGACATCGGTGCTAGGTTTAGTGGGAATTCCCAGCCAACGCCAACCAGGTAGTTTTCCCTTAGGACCCCCTTAAAACATTGGATTTTTAATTTTGTACGATTTCTAAGGTTCAACGATCCTGATGGCGAAGGAATTAGGGGTCACGTGCTAGTTAGGATGAAAGGCTCATGGCATCCTTATTGTAATGACACTTGGACCAATGAGATGGGACTAAAAATTTGCGAATTTCTGGGATACAAGACAATCAGACGGCTCCAAATAATAGACTTGGAAACAATCAATTCAAAGTTGGGAACAAGGGCAGTGAGACAAAGTTTCCTTAGATTCAGAGACAGTAGTGCGTCCGAAGCCAATATTGCAAGGTCGCAGCTCTGGGTACTCAAGGAGGACGCCGATGTAACTACGAAGGACCCAATAGAAGATATAGTACTGAAATCCTCAGCAAACAAACCCCATAACTGTAGCATTGCTGAAATCGAATGCTTCAATTCAAATTCTGGATAAAATATTTGACATTTTTGCTAGATATGGATAGACGACACCAAATTTTTTGTAATTGAACCGGTTAAAAATGTACTGTTTGTTTTTTATACAGTAATTCTTCCTATTTTGTTGATAACTTAATACAATTTTCCAGTAAATATTGATCGTGACTGACCAACCTGTTTGTTCGTTTTTTGAAAGGTTGTCGAGTCGGGTCATCAAAAATCAACTGTCATAAATTAATTAACAAAAATAAACATATTCTTCGTTAGAAAGTCAAACAAAGCCTAAAAGTTAGAGACCTCCAATTGAAATTGTCCCCCTTTCTTGAAAGTCAATTGCATTTACCAAAATTATAAAGTGATAAGCAATGGATTTTTAACCCCGTGGAAAGGAGAGCCAGTCATACTACAGAATAAGGCATCCAGTATTTTTCGCATTTTGGGATAATTGGAGGAGGAACGAATGAGATGAGCATGTGTATCTGGATGTGATGGATGAGGGTCTTGATAAGCACACTATCATCACCATCGCACTTTTGCAATAATTATTGCATGTCTCATGAACCACCAGAAGAAGGCTTGTCCCCCAACAACATTGAATTGAGAACATTCATTATTGGCAGAGCAAATGCATGATAATGCATTCATCTGCCTGCATCCATGTAAGCGTGGCTGAATGGGAAGGAGGATGGATAAAGTGAGAGGTTGGTTTTTTTGTGTTTTGTGTTTGGTGGCTGATCAGTTGTGATCAGTTGTTTCGTAGGCCGTTTTTAGATTGGAGGGAGAACCAAGAGGTCTACATTTTCAATTGATTTAAAAATTCTAAAACTGGAGATGAGGATAAATTAATTGAAACTTGTAATTTCCACACAAAAAGTGTTCTTTGGATTGTGACTAAACGTTCAGTCAACTTGTTT
Organism: Isotomiella minor; assembly: GCA_034696445.1. Classification (NCBI taxonomy): domain Eukaryota; kingdom Metazoa; phylum Arthropoda; class Collembola; order Entomobryomorpha; family Isotomidae; genus Isotomiella; species Isotomiella minor. The sequence goes on from JAQIWU010001361.1 coordinate 14,836, forward strand.
CTGAAAAAGAGAACCCAAGTACCTTGTTGTTGTGCCACCACTGATAAGTCATTATTGCTTATCCACCAACCACATCCATCGTCCTTCGTCAAAAAACCATCTCAAGAAAGACCAACGAAGCAGGGAATTGGAGTAACCTTCACTGTGTAGCTGGTGAGTGTCCTTGTTTTGTGTTTATTGTTAACAAATGTCATTAACTCATTGTCATTGTTTGTCTTTGCCTTTTTGATACAGGACTTGACGACGTCGACGCGTGTGTGGTGGGGCCACAAGTATTTGTACCCTTGGGTGGTGGAAGGCTGTCTCTGTACTTTCTTCCGAAGAAAATGGACAATCTCTCCATAACAGAATTTCTTTTGTTTGTTCCTTATTTACGTAATTCAACCCTCCTAGTACTGTCTGGATCCTTATCACATGTTAAAGGACATCCACATGGAGTAGCACCACCACCGCCACCACTGCCATGATGGACATCATCCAATGATTGGTGTGGACATGCTGAATCCCCTGTAAGTAACGTAGTTAGGACCTTGTATGTGGCTATGTCACTAATTTTGTTTGTCGTTTTATTGTCACCCAGACTATTATTTTATGATCACCCTCATCAAACACGACCGAAAGTGCTCCAGTCGAGGACGCATGTAGCTAGCTGGATCTCTCACTGTAAGGATTAACTTGTACTTAATTTTTGTACAGTGACAATAAAGCTATCCATTGGTGTCTTTAGCTCTTCATCAAAAATTCGATGGCGGACGCATGCATCACCGCTGCTCTGCCTCCGCAGCATTTGGAACCTGCAAAAACGTTATTAGAGCTTTTTCCATCCTGCAAAGACATTGAATTGCTGGATCTTTTTCAGCTGTGTCGCTACGACCTTGAGCTGACTATTAACAATTTACTCGATGCTGGATATGGGATGGGTGTCGACGTCGTCGACGTCGACACCCCTTCGACAAGTAAGGCGTCGCCTCCTTCCTCTTTGTCTTCTTCAACAACGTCGGACTCATCAGATTCTTCTGCCTCAATAGAAACAAGAGGTGAAGAGGAGACGCAGATTTATGAGAAATCGAAAAGTAAAGATTCAGGATACAAAGGTTACGAAAAAGCCAGAACACATTCCAACCAAAACAGCATGCCGTTGAATAAAAGTCAAGAAAAGCCATCAATTGTTTCTGTTCCCAGTGATGACAAGAATCCAAAACTTTCATCAGTTTCACGCGGTTGTGAGGTCAGCCACGGTAGTGCCAGTAAGCCTTGGACCTGGGACCCTAACGAGTCCACTTGTGTCAGCAGTAACAGCAACACGGCTACATGTGGGACTGAAAAGGATGAAGATGAAGGCGAAATAGATGATTCGACAGCCGTTAGATTGGAATTACCGAAAGACTTTTTAGGCAGTTTAGTGGCCACTTATGGAGATCAACCTGGGCTCAACCTGTCTAATTTGACATCCAAAGATAGAACTATTGACCTGCCACATTCAACGGCGTTCCGCTTATTTCAACTATTGTGTGTTAGTTCCGAGAAAGCCGAAATCCAGGCAAATGAAGCAGCTGCGTTTGACACCTGCAGCATTGGAAGCATCTCTTCTGGAGATGAGTGCATGTTAGATTTTCTCCTTCCTGACGAATGGGAAGAAGTTGACATGTACTGGGAAGAAGATTTTCCACATTTAGAATATGGAAAAAGCAGCCCAATTGCGGGTCAACAAAAACAAGTGAAGCCAGCAAGCTACTCACTGGGAGCAATGAAACAGACGATGGCACAGAGACTAAAATTCAGTCACATTAAGTGCTCATTTCCCACGCTAGAAGAAAATCTGATAAAGGATGTAGTGATTCAATCAAACTACGACTTTGACAGAGCTTTGACGTCTTTGAAGTGCATCTATCCAAGACAATACGTTGAAAAGTATGGCAACAGTCACGGTAACCAAGGTGTGCAGCCAACAAATCAAAAATCACCATTGAACTCTGGAAATGGAACTGATCCGCCCCCGTACGATCCTGATGCAGTTGCAAGGATGGCGGTATGTTTCTTATTATAAAAAAGACTTTTGGCTACTGCAACACTATTATATATTGGTAATTACCTTTTTGTAAGGGTGCGGAGAAGCGAGAGTTGCTGGAGTTGGCCGGGTAAT
>JAQIWU010001362.1:0-16973 GCA_034696445.1 Isotomiella minor
GTCCAATTGGTGCCTCGTCAGAGTACTGGCTGGTCCCTCAATGACCTGATCAGTACCTCCTATAAAACACACACACAAGAATTTATGTCTCATCTTCTTCCTGTGCATTATGATGAGATCTGTTCCCATGCTCATTAGACTTTTTTGTTACATGATGAATGAATTTATGCTGATTATACTATATTTATGATCATAATACGATACATCGACAGCTTATCTTAGTGCACATTTCTTTAAAATCATGTCAAATGACAAATGAAGTGCTCGCTTTGCTAACTCACCTCAAAAGTTCCAGCAGCAACAGCGTGTGGTGCCTTTAGTTCAGAGTGTCATCATCAATGTGACATCTTGTCGCATGAGAATTTCTATCATCAATGCACTGTTGTCATTCTACAATGAGTAGATAAATACCAACAATCATTGCTAATTTTAGGAAACAAGCCTACGAAATAAAGCGTAGATACAGATGAGAAGGATGCATAAAAACGGAAAATGAGGTTCCAGCGTTCTCTAAAGACCAGAAAAAGTCAAATTATTTGCAATAAAAAAAACTTTTAGGCATAAATTAAGATCTTGTTTGCTATCCAAGATTGACAAAATTGCTTTTTAATGCATGGAAATATAATAAAGTGGTGGTAAAAAATGATGGTGCAGAAAAGATTGTTTTTATGCTGGTTTTGGTGATGATACAACCATTTTCTCACGCTCGTTTGCCCTGATTTTTGCTGTTTTTTGCAATCTTTTCCACATTCTTCATCTTCTTGAGAACACAAAGAATTCGAGTCAAGAATAAGGAATTAAGTTTTTGAACTCCTCTGCTTAAATGGCATGACTGGCAAATCACAAAATCGGCAAAACACACCACCACTCTTCTCTCTCTATTCTTGAGGGAATTACTTGAATTGAATGAAACTTGTCATGATTTTGAAAGCTACAACAAAGTAAAGTAAATAATGTTTAGAAATTATGAATTATTGCTTTGGCGTTGATTCGCTGAAGAAGTAAAGAATTTCTCAATTGCGGCAATGCAATGAACTTTCCCATGCCTTCTCTTCAGGATATTAGCATGTAATGATGAAGGTTAGGCTTCGTTTTCATTTGAGCGGATGGATGAAAGATGAAAAACAATGAAATGAGAGAGAGGGAAAGCGGATGGAGAAAGAAAAAAACATTCAAGAAGAAGAAAATGATCCAAACGTGAAGAAGGATGAGAGAAGACAAGGACGACGAGACGAGAATGAGAAAGAAGAAGAAGAAGAAGAACTCTGTTAGGACGATCGTTATAATAATGCGATGGGTTGGTCGAGCCAGAATTCCCACGGCCTTTCTCACTTTTAGGGGTATCCTCTCTCTCTCATAGACACCATTTATACAAACCCGCAACATAATCACTTATTAAGTTTGTTATTCAATTCTGTTGTGCTCTCACTCACTCACTCACTCTCTCACAGTCAGACTCTTTTTTGACCTAGACTTGGCTTAATGAATACAAAGAAGGGTCGAGGAGGAGAAAGAGAGAGAGAGAGGAGACGAGTTGTTAGTTTTGAATGGGAATTTTATTTTATGTGAAAGAAATGATGATGTGAAAAAAGTGTCCTTTTCTTATGAAGTAATAGTTTAGATTGCTGAGTCGACAACAAGTGTAAGAAAGGAATGTGTGTGGAAAGAAATTGCCGTCAATCCGGGTAGGTCCAGCACTTTTAAACTCATCATCTTGGACCGATATTATTACAATCCTTGATGTTCTTTGAACTTTATGCTCGTTTAAATAGTTGATAGATTCGCCTTTCCTTTTATCTAGCGACAGGAGTCTCATACTAGTTTTATTAAAATGCATTATAATTTATCGATGAAGTGTCATTTCAATAAAATCCGTGTGAAGATGACAGTGAATTAGTCAAAATGACATTTCGTCTGCATTAACGCTGAAACTCGATCTTCTCGAGAGAAACAAAAAGAGTCGAATCTCCCCAAAGCAAAAAGCAAGTGAAAGCCTTACTTGAGGAAGGAAATGTGACCCTTTTGAGTTGAATAGAAAGCACAAAATCATGAGAATTTTAAATCTCACGACTTCCAAATTTTTAAACTCGTTTAAGCTAATGAAAACATTTTTTGTCCTGAAAATCGTGATACGAGCAAATAGTCAGTTTATTTGTAAACATGATTCTTCAAGTTTGAGCAAAGTGACCAATCTCTCTGGTCATGCCGACTGAAAAGCATGATTGTGAGAAATGAGCTGCTACCAACTTAATGAAAATGTAAAACCCCTGCTGGAATTGCCCAATTCGAATAAACATGACCAAGTTTCTTAACCAATTAAGGGTGCTGCTAAAAATGATTTTTAATGGAAATAATTATTGAGAGCATAATTTTCATTTCAGTATGTTTTTAATGCATCATTCATTCTCCTTGGATTAGAACAACCTCTTCCTTGCGACAGGAAGACGCGATCACAGGTCAGTCTCTTCAAAAGGGAACATCGGATGTTATATAGAAAAGGAAAGGTAAAAAATCATCGGTACTTCTTTTTCCTTTCTTCGGAACCCCTCTTCTTAAATTGGAAAATCTTCTTTTCAATCACATTATCCAAATACGAAGTGCATGTTATTGCCCTGCCCTTGTACGCCGAATACCATGCACCCTTTTGGGAATGAGAAAGTGAAAATAGCTGGGAAAAGAAGAACTCTACGCTGCATTTCTTTTTACTTGTCTCATCTCCTCAACCTCAATGAAGGTTTTCTGCTTAGTCCTCTCCCTCTTCTTACCATCTTAAATCGTAATAATGTTGTATGGCATTATAGAATTACATCAAGAATGCCATACAAAAGGGAAGATTTGTTCCTTTTTTCTTTCTTACAAGGATGGGAAAAAATTCTTTCTTATTCTTCTTCAACTTCAATTTCATCTTCTCTTGTGAGGTGAAAACGACCTTTGTACGATTCCCACACAAGAATTCAAAAAATAATTTGAAATAACGCAATAAATAATAACCACGCAGCATAGAGTGAAAATCTCTTGTTGACTCTAGCTTGGTGATAGCATTTTATTTTAAAAGGTAGGTCTGTAATGAAATATCAGGTGATTCTAATTATTTTCTGGTCATAATCGCCTCAATTAAAATGGTTCCTGACCTCGGCATCCCACAAAATCACTGTCGCAAGTCACTACTTTAAGACAAAAAAGAGAAAAGCAATCATAAATTTTTATAGGGACGAGACAAGCAGCTTTTTTTCCCATGCCCTGAATTGACTTGGGTTCATTTTTATGACTCACAACATTTCTAGGTTTGTTTGTGGTTAACAAGTTTTCCGAAGAAAGGGTCCGTCCTAATAACCTCGAGAGACAGGTAAAAGTATAGTTAAACAGAATGACTTTTTCTACATTCTATATCTTTTCTTTCTCACCACTCGGTCTGAAACAATTAAAGTGAAGGGATTTTATTTTGGTCTTTGATCTCCAACCTGTTCCTCTAAATAAATCCTTTAATTATTAAAGAATTTGGTTTCTCACAAACTCCCTTTCTCCTCGTCTTTGGACATGTAAAAGCAAGGATCTTTGTGTATGAATAAATATTATGGAGTTGAATTGAAACAAGTCTCATGAATGTATGCGGACAATAGTGAATGGCAATGAGTTTGAGTTGTGAAATACATGACGAAGATGGTCTGGACTGGAGTCATTGGATTTTGGATTGTAAAATAAAAATATGCTGGACATGTTGTCTTTTTCTGTGCGTGGGACGAACGTGGGAACCGTAATCCAAATCTGAAAAACGTTGAGATAAAGATAAGAAGTTCCAGCATCTCCTCATTTTGTTGATGTCTTAGCTGTCTGATCCCGCATAACACAGCAATTTCTTGGTGTCTTCATTCTTCCATAAGATCCAAATCAAGTCTGATTTTGATAGTATTTAAATTTCAATTGAATTGCATTGTGATTGTTGCATCATCATCCATCGTGAAGCTTCAATAGATTTTTCTGTAATAAGTAAATAATACAACGAGTTAAATCGGCCAGTTTCACACACTACTATTTAATCAGCATCATAAAATCGGTGTCTTGGCCTGTGTTCACTCAAGTGAACTGCCCCTATGAACCTATTTATACAAAACCCCAGCATAAAACTAAAACTAGCTTTGACCAAAGAAATTATGATTCTCATGCTATTAAGAAGATGGGAGAAACGTGAATTCCTGCAGTGTATCAAAAGGAAAGTGGAATCTCGTTGATTTTATGGATGAGTTTTTTATATATTTTTTGTGCCCCACCTAATTTCAAGACAGGTAGCCTCGCCCTTCCTCAATTCAACGGGTGAATTAACAACTCCCGGTGGTGACCTGACGGATGCAGCAATGCAGGTTTTTAATGTAATTTATGAAACACTTTTGGTTATTTACGTCAGGTTGGATGTAGATCACCCTTTCTTATATTTCCGACCCTATCATTATTATTATATAACTTTGGCAATCCTCGCTGCTACTACACTTCGATAGAATTCCTTCTTGGAGATCATCCTAATGACTCGATGATAAAATATGTTTCCAGTGTAGTGAGGTTGAAGGATTTATTCCTTTGTTTGAGGGTTTTTTTTTCATTAGTAGAATCATTCGTTCAGGCTTACCTTACACGCATATTTAAGATCCTGTGAATCCTAATTATAGAGAGAATATTATTTGGGGGCCACATGAAATGGAATTTATATGGAAGCTTCTCCGTTTTAGTCAAAAGAATTTTATCTCGTCAAATAAAATGAACTATTTGATTACGAAAGTTCTCTTTGCCCTTTCCACATTTGATTGTTGATCTCCAGAGAATCATTCTAAGCCAAATCTTATTGCGGTAATGGAATTTCATGGGATATGTGTTATTTACACACTACTGGACAACCATTAGATTGCATGAGAGAGAGGAGCCTTTGCTTTATTGCTTTGTATGCATCGACAGTGATAACGTGTAAAAAAGCCTGGGTGGAAGTTTTAAATGAGGATAAAACAGGTCACACAGTCTGACCTAAATCTCAATATCTCAGAAGAGCAGTCAAACATTGTATAAAATTGTAGTCAATCAGTCCAGGTAGGTTTTATTTGATTACATAATCATAATGATGTAAAGGAAACATTTTTTTAACAATAACGATCACTTTTCGCTTTTTAACTTAAGTATGCAAAGTCGAAATATTACAATTCATGGTACGTGAAGAATGATTTGTTCGTTGTCTCTTTGTACAAGAAAGAATGAAGTACAGAAAAGAAAGAGCATCGTTTTTAAAAGTGTAACAAAATTTAGTTATTGCATCTGCACATGATTCACTTGGCAGTTTAGTGTGTGTAACTTAACATTATTGTGCAACGAAATGCACAAAATCACATTTCTTCTTAGAAAGTGTAAATTAATGGATTGCTTATTTTGATTATTGATAAGACTAACAGGAAATTCATCCTGGCTTATATTTTAATGATGGACGAGTTGACTAGCTATTGTCACGACCGGAAGAATTGGACTTGAGTAAGAGTATCAGAATGTCACTGTTTCCTATAAACGGATATAAAGACAAGTCAGTATTTAAAAAATATGAGGATGATTGAGTTGCATTGCATAATACCTGTAAATGCAGCTAAATGGAAGGGAGACCATCCATCCCTGGTAGCCAATGACACACTCGCCCCCAAAGATATTAGCTGCTCTACCTGCTTACAAAATTGACGATGTCAAATTAATCAGTTCCTTCATTAAATTTTAACCATTCTTACAAATTCGCTGTTATTCGCAAGGACGCTTTTATGTAGAAGAGTTAGTCCATCCTTATCCATGAAATCGATATGCTTATTCTTCAAAATTTCCGGTAGTACGCTTGTATTATTCTGTTCCAATGCTTGGTGAAAGTGATGAACCACAGATTGCTAGAAAATTAAAAAAATTCATTTGTAAATCACAATGAATGAACGAACACCGAATAATTTGAATGGGAACTCTTTACATTTCTCTCCATTTAAATCAAGGAAGTTTTATTACGTAAGTAAAAATTATTTACCTGAACGTCCGTTCCTCCTGAATTGTTACCCGAAAGCTTCATGTCTTCGTAATGTCAAGTTGCCCCAAACTCTTTCGCAATTTTCTCGGTTTGTGCAATCGGAGTTGTGTTGATTTTTAGGTATTAGTTAGGTGGATGGGGGGAATGGGAGACTCTACACAAAGTAGAGTCCTTCTGGTTATAACAACTTGAATTGATTTGATAACGGGCGATTATTAAAGAGTGGATTTGCGTTTTCTGGTCTGGTCTTGAGAAGAGAACACTTATTATGCATATACTTAAAGTGCAGCTTTATCTTTCTTTAAAAGTTGACTGATTTGATACGATGAGAAAATAACCAGTGTCAGGTCCACTGTGTAAGTATCGTAATCGTTCCTCGTTGCAGCCCAAATGAAGGAGTTGTAGAAAACCAGATCAGTCGGATTGTCTTTCTTGGCTTCCCAATCAAATCAAACGGCTATCCAACATTTATTGCCATGTATCAAATATAATAATCTTCATTTCTCTTCATCATCGATCCACATTAGAATACAGCCACGCTATCTCTTCTTCTCTCTATGTCTACCCGTCTTCTTCAGAGTTGTCTGTAGGTGGTTTGGTGTAATTGAAGACGCGGAGTATTTTATGAAGAGAGTTGACTTGATGATGTAGTTTTAAAGTTTGGATGGACGGGAGGATTGGCAATGAAAAATCAACCTTCTGTCTAAAAATTTTCCCAGAGAATCTTCTTGCCTATCGGTCAGCAGAAGAAGTAGAAGTAGATCTTGATGATGATGATGATAATTACTCGTTTGTAAAGATAGTTAATAATGTGGAATAACTCGAGCAACTACTGAGATTTTTAAAACAGTTTCGTGTGTAGAAAGAAAGTTGGACCGAGACACTATTTGTTGTGTGTGTACAGGTTGTTTCTCTTTTAAACGGGGATGTGTACTGCCCTTTTTGCCTGCTACTTTACCACTGACTCTGGTACTCTCGATGCGACCACTCCAACCACTTTTATTCACCGTGGGATTATTCTATTCTGTGTGTGGAAGAGCAAAAGTATGTAAACGGACCGGAGAAATGGATTGGATTGATCGCATTGGCAGTTTTGGTAGTAAGATGGTTTGTATTCTTGATGACACTATACCACCACAAATCAAATCAAGTTTGTAAACCGACCAACTTAGTTTTTTTTCATTAATTATTTAATTCTCACGCCTTGACACAAAGTCAGTCATTGATTCAAAGATCTACTCAACTCTCTTGAATGGTACAGGGAAAAGATGAAATAAGACTAAAAGTCAGTGGTGGTGATGTTCTCTATGTTATGGACGCAGATGATGCCGAGGCTTCTATAATGATGATGAGGGGGTGAATGACGGTTCTTGTTGTGACGATGGATGGCTGAATCATTACATGGCTGGGGGATGTTCAAGCGAGATGGACTCTTTAAAAAGGATAAAAAATGCAGCTTCTGAAGAAGTTGGCCTTAAAGCTGAAGCTCTGATTCCTATTGCACTACTAAACACTGATACAATACAAGAAAGTGTAGGAGATGAAGAAGAGTTCTACTGAAAGGAAGGAGTGAGGAAACTTCAAAACTTGTCTAAGCCTAAAAAACTAAAATGTAACGTGGTTGGTAAAGCAGCGTTGGATTTCCTCTACCTCCAAGATGAATTTCCTTCCATTCAAGACAACCACCACCACCACCTTTGCTCGCTTTCTTCGAAGTAGTGGAAGCATATCAACTTTATATCAGTCCGAAATGAGAATGGCAGAGAGAAAACATCATTTAAACGTGACCCACTGAGGCATTTCTACATTTTATGTGCAACCCTTTACATATTTCTGTCTTTGCTTGCTTTCACTTTTAAGACGAAGAAAATTGTAAGGAAAGTCATACAAAAGGAAAGCCAACAACGGACCACTTTCATCTCAGAGGCCAAAACCGAAGCCGTTGGTTTCTGGTTTTGAAATTCGCATCGTAGATATTTTCCGTTATGAACTGTTGTGCCTGGGAAAGTTGGGAGAAAACATAAACGGCCAATGATCTGTGTTCTAAACAAAGGAACACAAGTTCCGGCCATGTGTACCCTTCATATTCATTCATATGGCACACGCTGGTAGCGGAACTAGGACTGATATTAGGTTGATATGAATACCGGCAAAAGTTGCATTTACTGCTGTGGGACTTTTCTGTGGCATGCCTCGCCTCGTGCTATGCAGAAGACAGAAGAGAAAGGAGACTGGATTTTATCCTGGGAAAATTATTGAATGAAACTTTGATGAATGAAACTGATTGGGAACCAATGTAAATTGGAGCAGACTTGCACAAATATCGGTGTTTTAGGAGTGTGACTCTCCAATAGATAACTCGTGTGTGATTTTTCGTTGTAATCTTGTTTGAATTTTACTTTTACCCCGAGATCAAATCTTATGTTTGAACCATATATGATGTACAAATATACATACCTATGACCAGTAGAAAAAGTTCAATAGCAAAATTTTGGGAAGGTAAGAATCTAAACCCAAGGATCGGTCTGAAATTAACAAAAATAGCTAATTTTCCATCATGCTTTCTCCGTCTGCAATCTGGTTGAGAAATATTTGAGGAATTGTGTGTGAACATTGTTTTATTATGCGAAAGCATTACGTCTCTGGACGTGGACACGCTTTGCATTCCACTTATTCCCACCCTCTTTTTGGATGGGAATGAGTACCAACTCCACCACTATGATACTGTTTGCTTTTGCTGCGTATATATAACCGTCTCTTCGATTCACACAGAACAGAGAAATTCACCCTTCCTTTCTCAGGCCAAACTGTCCGTTATAAATGACTGGTTGTGGTGAGATAATAATTGAAAGAAAATTTTTCACACAGGAATGGAATCCTAAAAAGGGCTGGAGAGAGCAAATAAGAAATATTCATATCCGTTCTTTCTCATTCCCATGAAATAATTTCCACTTCCGATCTGAAAAACTTTGACATTTAAGTTTAGTCCAAAGCTTATGTGAAAAGAAAAGAAGTCGAGAAATGCATGTGCATGAAAAACAAGATAAAATTGTTATCAATCAGCTCACTAGAAGCTATTTATTTAAATTCCTCAATGCAGAGACAATAAAATAAAATCAAAACATTTTTAAAAGCTAGTGTGCACTTGGTTGTGCACAAATTCCAATTGTAGCAAAGTCAAGAATTTCAATCATCATTAAATTATTATTACATACTCATTCTTTTAAAAGTAGCACACGCTTCTTAAATTACAGATCACTGCTTCAACTGAGAGGGAATTGATTAAAATTCTGATCTGTCATTTAAGTTTTTATTACCAATGTGTACTTGTGCATTCTGCAAGACTCAATGACGTCGCTTGCACATCACATTAAATCTGATATTTAAAAATTATCCAATGTACAGTCAAAGTCGAATACAGAACAACATCTAGAAACGTCTCATCTATCCTTAATTTCTCCGTACTGCAGTCTTATGACTTTTTGTAAACAGGCTCATCAAATTACAATTTTGTTATTATCTTGTTATGCAAAAATGATTAATGATCGAAAATTTACTCAACTTATTTATCATTCTGGATTTTAAAAACTTTGAGTGGTATAGCCTTACATTCAGAAACTGAAAAACCAGGATTGACAGAATTCGCATAGTGCCCCATAGAATACCAGTGTGTGGATGCCACCCACAACGATAGAATCTTTGTCAAACCATAAACACACTAGATTGATTCTGTGGGAAAAATACCCAGGTCAAAAATTAGTCGAGAAGAATGAGTAAAGCATCCCTTTATTGAATTTGAATGTAAAAGACTTTCCATGTGCAGCAGGGCAAAATGACTGACATATTGTAAAACTGATCGTACCTAACCTCCGCAAAGTGAAGTAAGGTCTTGCAACAAAAGAAAAAACCTAACTCCCACAAGCAGAGAGTAATAATGACTCCAATAAACCACCTCAAAGTTACGTTGGTGGTCTGAAAGTGATCCCTTTATGTAAGAATAAGGGCTTGGCTACACGGTTTGTCCCTTTGTTTACCTGTCCAGAGTTTATAGACGTAATGTAAGAAATTCTGCAGTCAAACCATCTTCATTTTTATCCATACTCAAAAAATTGTAGCTCATCTTTCCAATGTTTAGCACAAGGCAGAGGCAAATTGAGATTTTGAGATTCCTCTGAAGTTATCCAGCATGAATGAACCGAGTCATTGAGATGAGCATGCCTGAGGCTGTTGAGTAAAATTGAACCTTTCATTATCAATCACAGCAGCATTAAAAAACATTTGATTTGATTTGTGTCAAAATATAAATAACTGGGCTATTATAGTAAGGAAGGATGTCTGAGGAGAGGACTCCCACTGCCCCTTCAACAACAACGACTGCTGCTGAAGATATGGTAATCTCCACTTCTCCCCCGTCTTCCCAGTCCGAACAAGAACAGCACAACAAGGACCCAATTCCCAGCGAACCTTGGCAAAATATTGCACCGATTGAAGTTACTAACAATTCAAATCAAAGGCCAACTGGGACTAGCAGCAGTTGTAATCCTGCATTGTCGTTGGCAGAAACCCATCCAGACGCCAATACTCCCGGTTTCCGACTAGAGGTTCCAGACATGTCAGCCAAAAAGTTCATATTCCGCTCCAAGTCATTTTCCAAACTTGGAGAGTATGATGTTGTCACCGTTGTTGTTCCAGAGGTAAGGGTACCCTCAACAAAGTTGCACACCTAAAAAGACTCTTTACAGAATATGCAAAGCAGTTATGGCTATGGTTTGCACGTTTGGCCTTCCGCTCCGATTCTTGCCTGGTACCTGTTTGAACATCGGCAATTTCTGGTTGGGACAAAGGTAACCCCACATGCCTACAATGGAAATATTGTTATATTAGATATGTCATTGAATTAGGTCTTGGAACTGGGGGCTGGAACTGCTCTGCCTGGAGTACTCGCTGCCTTGTGCGGAAGTGATGTCACGTTGTCCGACTCTATTAAGCTACCCAACTGCCTGGAACAATGCAAAATAACCGCAGAAATGAATGGAGTAGTTGACAAAGTACATATAATGGGGTTAACATGGGGCTTATTCCTCAACAGCGTCACAAGGCTTAGAGGCAACGTGGACTTGCTCATAGGCTCAGATTGCTTCTTTGACCCACTCGTGTTCGAAGATCTCATTGCAACGGTTGCCTACATTTTAGAGAACAATCAAAACTGTAGATTTTTGTCAACTTATCAGGAAAGGAGTTCTGACTGGTCCATTCAACACTTGTTGAAAAAGTGGGGATTGAAGTGCAAGCATGTGCCATTAAAAGAATTGGCGAATCGATGTAGAGTTGATTTAACAGCAATGATGCAAAATCATACAATTCATCTGCTTGAAATCACACTCGACTCACAATCAGATTCGTGTAGAAGATAAGTCCAAATCGCATGTCGTCGTATTATGTGACAGCAATGATGAATCAATGGCAATAATTTTTAGTTCATGGGAGGTATTCATTATTTTCCATACCCCAGATATATTTTTTGTATCTTTGTACGACCATTCTACTGTCACATAACTCACCAATTGTTCTATGTGGAGTTATTGCATGACTATGTGTTATTATCAAATATTTTTATGGCACACAATAATAATGAATAAAAGACACGAAATCAAAAGTGTCAATAATGGATAAATTCCACATTGTAACCACCAATTATTTTGTTTATAACTTTCTGCAATGAATTGTTTAAAGCCATTCAATAACAGTATTCCTACGGGACAATAGAAGTTTCGCTTCACCACCATGCGCCTCGAGTGGTGCGTAGCACTGCGTTTAGCTGCTGTCATCTTCTATAAAATCCTTTCGACGACTGGCTGCGATGAACTTTTTGATGGATTTGGTATTCACCTGGGGTCCATGGGCCACTTTTCAAGGTCCCCATCTTCTGCAATTCGTGACGTGTTTGATAAGACCTACAACGACTTGGGAATCAGGTACTTAATGGGGAGACAACACAGTTGAGCACAATTAATTATTGAAGTTGGTGTCACCTTCACCCCTAACAGATTGTACAGGACATCAATCGAGTCCTCGTTCTCTCCTTCGAGGGGTGTGTACGAAATAAAGTGTGAATCTCCACCCTCAGCTATCTGCTCTTACATTGAGATCCACAAGGAGATAGCAAAGTACCCAAACATATCTGTGATGGCAAGCATTTGGAGTCCACCTCATTACATGAAAAATGAAGCCACGCACACCTTGATTGTATCGGAGGAGCGAAATTACTACTACTTCATCAAGAATGTGACGAGCCTAATGCAACAGCAATTTAATATTACAATTGAACGAATTTCTCCTGCAAATGAGCCAGAGAATATCTTCGCACCTTGGGAGCATACAAACATGGGCCCTCAACAATTGTGTCGAATGGTCCGTGACTTCAATGACCCACTCGTTTCCGTATGCCCTGAAAACTCGTACTACTGGATAAGTGAATGTATGCAGTATTTATTTGAGGCCGTCTCCATCATCTTATGTTTCATGTATTTTTGTAGTTTGGGCAAACTCGACGGAAAAGAAGTCGAAGGCGAATAACGCAAACGTCACATGTCTCGAGTCGTGTGAAATCTTTGGGACCCATGCATACGCCCTAAACCTTGGAGGTGGTGAAGATAATATGCTTGCTTATTATGATAAGGTCAAATACCCAAGAAAACTTCCCGGTAAGAAGATATGGCAAACCGAAGTATGTAGTACATATCCCAGGGCATCAGAGAGACAAATGGACGAGGCACTGGATATGGCAGTGAACATTGTCAACTTTGTGGGACACACATGCATCCAAAGATATTACCTCTGGTACTCTTACACCCTGTACTCTTCGGGAGAATCTTTAATTTGGGGCGATGACCACGGAGTTTTAACTTTCCCCAAAAAGTATTTTGCCTATAAGCATTTCACTCAAGCGGCACTCGGTGGGACTAAACGCGTAACAAAATGTGGCCTCAGTAGTTCACCATCGGAAGTGCACTGCTTACGATTTGGAGAAAGTAACGCAGTCTTCGTCAACACGTTGAATTCGACAGTCCCGTACTGGAACACGTACATTTCCTGTCACCCCGGCAGTTTCTGCTGTACGAGTGGACAGGGTGATTGGTTCTGCCCTTCAAGTGACAGCACGACGAGAGTGGAACTTCCTTCGAGTTCTGTTTGTTCATGCAGACTTCAAGATATGGAGAAAATCAGTACGAAAACTTTTATAACAAACTAAATAAATCGTTTATTATGAATCTCATTTGAAATAATGCAATTTTCTAAAGCAGAGTCTGGAACAACCACGCTTAGCCTCAACCATGTCATGTACATTGTGCTCCTAATGGTAAGTTTCGCATAACAATTTAACTTAAGTCTATGCCAAAATACTTTAAGGTAATTAAAGAACTAAGCAGCACAACCGAGTAAATACTTTTTGTCACTGAACAAGATGACGCCAAAAGCTTGGACACCATCGCTTTAGTCCCGTTACTTGGAGGGTCGGGAATATGCAATATTTCGGCGAACATAAGACCCAAATCCACATTTTCAATTGGACCATCTAATTTGTATCCTTTCTTGAACGCGGGTCCTCTGGCCATGAAGATTGTCCACATGCTTGAAACTCTATTGTCATATCCGTGCACTCCACGCGTAAAGCCGGTTTCGTTCTTCTTGTTTGTCCACCACAAATCTTCAAAGCCAAACCCTGGATCAGCCAGCAGTAAAATGTCCATGATGCGAGGATTGCTGCCGTACTTGAGTTGTTCTGGTAGTTCTGACTTTCGATAAACGGTAAAATTCCTTCTCTTCGAAGCAGCTTTGAAGGATTGGTACACTCTGTCCGCATTGTCCGCTTCCAATGGACGAATGTGGTACAGGGGGGTTCCTCCGTATCTTTGATATAAACTTGGGTCAAGAAAGTCGGTGGTGTTTATAACCCTCTCTGGCTCCACAGTAGCCATCCCATGGTCACTCAAAACAACTAGGTTGACATCATCATAAACGCCAAAGTCCTTCAACCTTTGGGAAAGATGAGACAGTCTCTTATCCACCTTCTTTATTTCTTCAATGATGGCACTCGTTTCTGTTCCATTGTTATGTCCAGTGGAGTCCGGTTCGTTATGATAAAGGAAAATTAAATTGGCCGGTTTGTTCTTGTCAGTCATCCAACGCAAAACTTCCTCCACCCTCTCTTCCCAAGGAACAGAACCGTTGTACTTCGGAATATAGTGGGTGGGAAACAGTGTTCCATTTGCTCCATATCCCACCGAAGACCCCTTCAAAGGATACGTTGAGTACTTACACTAATTTACCTTTAGATTATAAACTTACAGCCCACATATAACATCCACTGTGTCTCCCATCTCCAGCTATCTCGTTTTGAATCTTCAAAAAGTAGTTCACATTAACGTTTTTGGTTTGTATATAAATCAATAACTGGACTACCTACCCAAAGAGGAAGAATTTCCGGTTTATAATTGTACATTTCGGAATCTGGCTTGTATCCGCTCAACTCCTTCCCCAGCGTCGGGTCAAAGAGTTTGTTATCAATGACTCCATGGACATCGGGGTAGAGTGAGGTTGCAATTGATTGATGGTTTGGAAAAGTTTTGGTTGGGAATTGAGGTATCATGTATGGAACTGAGACTCCTTCATCCTGAACACTTTGAAATGCAGGAAGGTGTGCCTTTGTCAGATAATCAAATCTGAATCCATCAAAAGAAACTATCAATAGAACTCCATGTTTCGAGATCTTGGACTGGACAGAAGCTCCAGTCGAATAACTGATTAGTATCACCACCACCGATAAACAAAGTATTCGCGAACACTGTCCCGACGACATATTTCAACAAGTAGGTATTGTAAGCTGGAAAACCACACTGCGGATTTACTCTGGGGTTTTCGTAAAAAAAAATCAAGACAATTCTAAAAAATCTGATAATGATTTAATGACAATTACAAAACCAGCAAGTATAACCACCACCACCACAACTTTAGGCAATAGTCAGATTTAATATTAGCATAATCGAAGCGGAAAAGAATAATGCAAAGCCAAAAACCATTCTTATGCATTAATGGCTTTCATACCTACGTGCATAGTCCTGCCTACTCATGCATGTGCAATTAGCTTTAGTACGGAACGGACCTTGTTAGAGCAAAGCCAAAGGTAAGACACAATTGAATTTTATTAGCAGTTGTTTGTAAATATGATGTCGTCACGCCATGCCAAGTGTGGTGTGTGTGTGGCATGTCAATCAAGAATAATTGTAAAATTTGGAATACCACTACTGACTGACTACAAGCTTGTTGTTGTATTACAACAAAACAAAAAATTCTGGAGGAGTGATGATGATTGATATGAAACTGACGAATGAATCGCGAATCAAAGAATGAACATCGAAGGCTGAACTAAAAAATGAAGGTTGAAACGTTCCGTGAAGAGATACTTTATAGACTTGTCAAGTAATCGAGGAATACAAATGGAAAATACGTGATACTTTTGCATGTTTCTTTTTGTCTTCTTCTTCCCATGCATATATTGACTTTTTTTGCGAAAATGTCATTTATTATTGTCACTTGACACGACGTGAAAGAGAATTGAGAGAGACACTTTAAGTGCTTCATGTGCGCCTGTCCATTCGGATTTCATCCATGCGAACATCCGAATGTAAGTTAATTTATTGAATTCGTGACCTACTTTGAATGGGGTAGATAAATAGAGTCTCTGCAATTCTGCATAACCAACCGATTATCGATGTTTCATGTTTCATTTTCTACGAATACGTATAATGCACTGAAGAAGCCATGAAACCACACATGGCGGAGGTGACGTTGTTTGTATTTTGCAGGAAGCAGGGTATCATTCATTATCCTTATCTTTATGTCCTGCTGCCGGACTTAAAAATAAAACACGAAACTGGAAGCAATGTGTTCAGAGAAAGATTGTTTATTTTCGTCCTACGTTATCACCCAAATGTCTTTGAAAATTTTTCATTTGCCACGTGAGAATGTACAAAATACAGGACATTTTTTATGGAACAGTCTTCTTTTTAGGGTATATCTATTCTAATATCTGTTCTATAAACTTAGGAAAGTCAGAAGCTATATAGTAAGATAAGAAATCCGAAGCCATAAAAACCTTGTCCAACTGATGAGCTAAAGATAACATAAAATTAAAATCCTTACTGTTGTGGTACTCTGTAATAGATTGTTCGTCAAGATATGGCCAGGGTCTGTTGAATCCAAGGCTATAGAAGCAGGTCATTGTGCCACTTGTCGAGGTACGACGGCGTTTCCAAAGTATGCCAAAAACTCCCTTCCTACGGTTTCTCTCAAGGCGTGCTGGGGATTTGAAACAATTGCCATAAGTAGGATTGCGTCCGTGACTTCCAATCTTTCCAATGCTGCTTTCATGTGGTTGTATAATTTCCTGCGATCTGCTTGGCTCATTTCCCTCATAATTTGAGGAAGTGGTTTGAAACTTCGGCTCATTGCGGACCCAGCCAATCCTCCAACTGCACCTCCTATAATAATCACAACAAAGCCCTACGTTTACAGACCACATGCCATGCCAAATCACCCTTAAAAAGCCTTACCTATTGCTAACCCTGGAGGACCCATAAGCAGGCCACAAACAAGGGCTCCGGCTCCGGCCACTACAGCCCCCTGGGCACAAGATGTGACGCAAATGTCCACATTTGCTTGAGTAGCAATGATCCTGCACGCGCTGATCACTTCCTCAACTTCAAACGTCATCTCGACAGCAAAACCTACAATTCATTGTTCAAGCCTTTTACTACCCGTTCCTTTTTACAATTAAATAAAAGTTTTTAGAACTTCTTACCGTGTTTTTTTTGTTTAGAATCACGTAAAAATAGCACTGAATTCAATGATTGTCGTTGACAGTTCCAGCAGCATAGAAAAA